>JAVSBS010004206.1:27168-56587 GCA_033124195.1 Coracias cyanogaster | reverse complement strand
CGTAAGTACCGCGGGGCCGGGGCGTTGAGGCGGGGGGCGGCTGCCGCCCCGGCCGGGAGAGGGCAGCGGGCGGGGGGCGGCGGCGGTGCCTGCCCCGGTGGTGCCTGCCCCGGCGCCCCGACGGCTCGGCGGGGTGTGCGGAGAGTCCCGCGGAGCTGGGGTTTGGCGGCGTCTTCAGGGCTGAAGTCTTCCCTGGGGCTTGGGGCTGAAGTGTTGCTTGGGGCTGAAGTGTTGCTTGGGGATGACATGTTGCTTGAGGCTGAAGTTTTAACCTGGGGATGAAGTGTTGCTCGGCTTTCGAAGCCTGCCGGGCAACTGAACGCCTGTCAAGCCCGCGGAGGCAGAGTTTTCTCCCTGGGAAGGAGGTGCGCATCCTCTCGGGGTGTTTTCTCAGAGGGCGAAATGTCCCACTCGCAAACTTCGCTGCCGTGTCACGGCGTGGCACTTGCCACCCACCTCGGTGACTGAGAGAAGGGCTACAGGTGTCTGAGCCTGCTGTGTCCTCTCGCTGTGGCTGCCTTTCCTGTTCCCAAATCAGCGCCTTGTAGTGGCATCGTTCACTTTACAGAAAAGTGATTAAAAGGTTGATCTTTGCTCTTAAACCTTCTGTCACTTCTGGGGTTCGTTTTCTCTTACACCAATCTGACCGACTTCTCACACTCTCTTCTCCCAAAGCTCATGCAATTTAGTGCCCTCTATATTAAAGCATCAAAATCCTCCTAGCAGTGCTTGTTGCTTCTTTTTGAGGTCTGGCTCCTTGACAAGTTAGTGGCCGCTCTTCTCTCCCTCTCTAGTAGTAAAAAAAGCTGCTGTGAGCTTTGACAGCCGTTTGGATATTTGTAGGGTGATCCATCACACCCTTCTGCCTAATGCTCCTCTGGGAATTAGGATTAAACTACAAGAGCAGGGAATCGCAGGCATTCCCTTACTCCCACACGATATGCCAAGCTCACGGTCTATGAAACCAGACCAAATCCTTGCTATATGGAGGTATTTAAGTGGTGGTGTGTTGTTTGCAGGCTCCGTTACAGCACTGATCTAAACAACCATGGCATCAGAATACGGGGTTAGATGACCAACAGCATAGTTGTCTTTTCTATGATCCCTTGGTTATCTGTGCATGAATTGAGCTGGGGTTTTCTTATTACTCCCCTTTTGGCAACAAAGCCTCTGTTTTCCATTTTCATCTGGTTTGTTTGTAAATTTAACATGCTCTTGGAATTCCCTAGAGATTATACTATCCCTGATCTCCTTTTTCCTTTATCCCTAGCTCGAGAATTGATAGGAGCAAGAAATACTCATTTGTATTAATCTAGAGCCATGTGAATCATTTGTCCAAAGTCAGTTCTTAGAAAAATCTCTGTCCTGAATTTTTTTCCTCCCTGTTTCCCTGTGTTACCCTAGCATTAGAGAAAGCAAAGCCTGTGGATGCTGGAGAGACTCCCCATAGTTATTGCAACAAGCACATTTCTCCCCTGGTGTTCGTACCACATGCAGTGCAGGGAGTGGATCAGTCACACTGAGGATCTCTGCAGCAGCAGAAAGAAATGGTGAATTTAGTTTTTGTAGGAATTCGGCACGTTTATTAGGACGATGCATATCACAGCCTAGAGACGTTATCAAAAGCTCTAAATTTACGTGATTTTTTTCTTTCTTGTTTGGTTTACTCTTTTAGTTTTCCTTTTTCCATCTATCACTCCCAAAAGAAGCCACATCCCAACTTCAGTGATCAGGTTAAGACAGATAATGGGATTGTGGCTGCTGACAATTATGCTTTACTCAGATCAACATGGCTAGATGATGGGCAAAAATAAGAGAAGAATTTTTCCCCTCAGCCTTTAATATAACATTACATCTTTATATTGTACACAAAGGCCAGGTAATAGCCTGGCTGTAGAAGCTAACTTTACGGTCAGAAAAGAGTTGAACCAAGATTCTGCTCAATACTCCTAAAAAGAAAATATTTACACTTAGATGTCAAAAAAAATCCCTGTCTTTCAGTCTGCATTTGCGGGCATGTCCAGCTCCTTCTACTTCCAGGCCACATCCAACCTGATTTCTATTGAACCTGTAACTATACTATTAAATTTCCATTTCTTTGTATTTTGGGGAGTTTTTATTAGAAAGCTTACATTTGCCATACCTATGAATAGCTGTACCTATGAATGTAGTCGCTAACCCTACAGATGTACACTTCCTCTTTTTTTTTAGTTCTTATTCAACCTCTTTTACTTTCCTTTCACCTCTTCCTTTGATTTTCCTACTGGAGTCTTCTTATTCACTTAGCTGTTGTCTTCTCTGTCTTTCCCCTCTCTCTTACTGACACAGCTTTTCCAGCTTTGTTAGTACTGACTCCCTCTCTTTCCATACTTTACCAATCTTGTTTGCTCTCTTCTCCTCTGCACAGCTCCATGTATGAGAGACAAAGCAAGAGAAAGTCCTTCTTACTAGTATGGTCAGTCAAGAAAATAAACACCAATATGGAACTCCAGCTATAGCTGAGTAATTCAAGCCCTGATGTTGTAATGAGCTGTGCTTCCAAATATACTTTTGCTAATTTGTTATATCCCAAGTATATATCCTGAAGGGAAATTTCAGCCATTTTTCTTTACCCGAGTTGTTCTTGCCGTGTCATATTATTGCTGGAGCACTTTTCAGAATGATTAGGCTTCTGACAGGTTGCAGAATGATGGGGTTTATACAATCCTGAATTGACCATTTTTTTCCTCAGGCTCCTGTTTTTACTTTGGACATTACACAAGCACTATAGAAACTCCATTATCCAGACACCTTTGTATGCCATTTTGGATATAGCAGCAATGCGTCTTCTTAGTCTCAGCAGAAAAATAATCTTTAGTACCCCATTATAATTTGAAACAAAACATGATTTTTCCTTCTTTTGGAAGTCTTGTATGTACTTTTGGGTTTTTTAGCAAAGTCTAGATGGACAGGCACCCAGGTCCAGGTGTACAGTAATGGACACTGGATACCTAATACCTTTCTGCCCCTTCAAAAACCGCATTTGATAGTGATGTTCACTTTGCTGGGCCTGAATCTGTGCCCCTGTGCATGGGGCCTCTGCAGTAGAGTGAGTGGCATGTGATTAGGCACCAAATTACCAAGCACCAAATCCAAACCTTTGTAGCCAAAGCCTGAAGAAGTAGGCAGTTCTACCACATCTTCATTAGGGATGTGTTTGGCTTTTTGGGATTGACAGAGGAATTCAGTTTCAGGGCCTTCCATAGAAGATAATGTATTGCTCACCATCACCTAGCAGAATGTGCTCTTTGGTTGATGGGGTGATAAATCCAGCATCATAGTTTGCATTTCAGGAATAAAATGCCCCCTATACAGGGCTTTAAAAATCAATGCCAATGCTTCACGCTGCCTTCAGAAGCTAATAATTCTAGGAAAATGGTGGGTTTTCAGTCTTTGTTTCAATCAGTATTCCAAATCCTTCTGAGTTAAGTCCAGGGACACCACAGAATAAAATGTTTGTCACTCCCAGCAAGAGTCTACCTTATGCATTCATCTTTTGGGCATTAGAAATATGAATAATGCTATAAAATGGAGACATTAAAATATAACAACCAACCCAGCTACAGTAACACGTTTGTACCTGTTGCTATAGGGCCTGTGTTCTCTTTTAAAATTTATTATCTGTTCAACTATTCACTTTTTGCAAAAGGCGAATCCTTCAGTACAGAGGTTTTTGCCAGTGGTATGAGTGGGCTTCAGCTTTGATTCCTCATCAACAGGACTGCAGTGGTCCTTAAGGTCTTTGGGCATCTAGACCTCTCAGAAGCATCTCTTGGAGCTTGAGTCTATGTGGTACTGCAGGAGCAAAGTTTATCTTTTAGCAGATAAAAGAGTAAAGTTGAGTCAAGTTGCCTCTGCTATATCCCAGAAGCAAAACAAGGACAATAGTGGGTTTATGCCACTGTATCCTTGGGATAGGCTGCCCCATGACCATTTTCTGAAGAGCTCTTACTGCTCCATCTGTACCTTCACAGCAGGGGAAACAGGAGGTGGTTTGCTCTTGTAGTCCCTACTGGCCCCAGTATTCCTGGTAACAGGAAGATAACTATCCCAGTGAAAAATCCACTGTAAATTTATGATTTCAAAACAAAAACACAGATAACAAATGGTAGCTGAAGAGAGGAGGACAGTATTTTAGCTGTCCTAAGGGAAGGACAGGATTTGGGCAGTCTAGGTTCTGTTCCTGCCTCTCCCAATGTTCTTGGATAGTCTTATATGTATTTAGCTTGGCCATTCAAACCTTACTGCCTAGTTTGATGTACCTTGAAAAGCCAGCTTGATTTATAGAAATGCTAAGGGCTGGTGAACGCCAAGAAGGCTGGCTGGCTCCCCAGTCTTTTCTGTCCATCCTTTCTGCAAGGATGAAAAGTCCTGCAATTAGCTGGATCTGCAGCATTGTCAGCTGCTGAATGGCAGGAGTGAGTACAGGCATACAAGTTGTGATGCATTAAATATGACAGAAACATTACAGTTTTTCTTTAAAGTGCAGAAATTCATCCTTTAACTAACAGCAGCCTTTCAAACCAGTGTTAGTAACTTGTATGAAAGATGGATGCAGCCCTCCTTTCACAAGCTATAGAAGTCAGGCTAGTAGCATGGGCAACTTAGATGTATAAAAGCTTTGTGGCTTTGTAGAACCCAGTTTGTTCTTTCTTTTTTTGTTGTCAAAAGCTTCCACAGCTCTGAGAGATGAATAACTGGTCACATCTGAGTTTCACAATCTGAGCACTATCAAAAAGAAATCAATATTTCATTCCTGCCAGTACCTGCTTGAGTTTCATTGTGTGCTGTCAAAGACATCAGTCACGTTCAATAGCAGAGACTTCAACACATGAGATAAGGCCTTGCTTTACAGAATTAAGCCTGAAACAAGCAGTTCAAAACTCTATTAACCTAAATGCTTGTACACATACACAGGCTGGATTGTGCTTAGCAAGTGAAAGGATCTTCTTCAAAGTGGTGTGAGTATAGAAAGAGACACCTAAATGAGCATGTTTCCCTTTAACACCAGCAGGGTTTGAGATACAAACCACAAAAGTGAAGTGGACAAGAATAAGGGTGGGAACGTTCACCTTTTTAAGTGAATTTAAGCTGCCTTTACTGATGTGGACCTCTCTGCGCATGCAACACCAGTATTTCGAGGATGAAGAGAGAAGGCTGATTATGAATCCCCTGTTTCCTTTGTGCTTGCTGTTTCGAGAGATGCTTAATGGGACGAGGTAATGCCCATGCAGATGAGTGCACAGTTCCAGCTATCAAGGTGAACTCAGGAGAGTTAAAAAACAAAACCCAATGAAGTTGAAATACAGAATGGATTAAGTGTCGTCATGCAGTTGAACTACCGTACCTATTAAAAGTGCTGGGTCATCCCACTTAAATGTAATGGCGTAGCTGAGGTGGCGAAGCTTGGGAGCACTGCTGCCAAAGCCTTTCTGCAGCCATGGGGAGTGGGTCGCTCCGAGCTACGCGTTACAGGAATTTACAACAACTATGCTGCGCACCAGCACATCTCGGGGAGGTAGAAGGTTCTTTGGCCGACGATTGTGATGTAGATAAAAACCAAGACCTGGTTTTATGTTTTGCACTTTCAGGCACGTTTCTGTTTCTTTTGTAAATGATGGTATTTTTGGCAAACAGTTTTACAAAAGGTATGTTTTATGTTGCAAGCAGCCCCAGCCAATGGTGCCGTTATGAAGTCCTTGCTGCCAAGGTTATAGAGCAAGAATTTCTCAGCGTCTACTTTTACTTCTTCCTGAAGTTTTTTTCCCTATTGGCTTAAAGTATTGAGCCCTACTACAGGATTATC
The DNA here is from genome assembly GCA_033124195.1 of Coracias cyanogaster. Classification (NCBI taxonomy): domain Eukaryota; kingdom Metazoa; phylum Chordata; class Aves; order Coraciiformes; family Coraciidae; genus Coracias; species Coracias cyanogaster. The sequence goes on along the minus strand of JAVSBS010004206.1, from coordinate 50,742 downwards.
TCGACCCTTCTCTCCCCTCAGGGGCAAATACACTTTTCAAGACACATGGCTTAGTCCAATTTCTGATTTAACCAAACCTCACGCAAAACACAACATGCCAGCATCTAGAGCCAGGTATGACCGAAACACAGCGGGGTCAAAACCATACATATTCTTGCAACATTGCTGTTAGGTAGGGAAACATTGTTAAAACCCCCAGCTTACTGATAGGGAGTCAAGGTTGCAAGGCAACAAAATTATTTGCCAAAGATCATACAGACTGTTTGGAAGGTAGCTAGGAATTGGCTGCCAGGCTCCTTAGAACGTCTAGGAACCCCAAGTTGTACTTACGTGTGACAGCCTGCCACTATATTGTGCAGACATGAGGTATATGTATATAAAATATGCATACATATATGAAAGTAGATGAACATCTTTTAATTGTCTTCATATAGACAACAAAGAAAAAAAAAGCAGGTTTTATGAATAGCACAGAAACATTTCAGTCAAAAAGCCTTGAGAGAGGGTTTTTAAGGATGGGAAACAAATATCTCTGACTAGTTATTTGTAATTATAAAGCAAAATAGAGTATTTATCAGTTTGCCCAGAGATAACGTCTTGAAATATGTTAAATATTTTCCTGTGGCTATTATCAGGGCAAGTGTGGTCATGGCTAGATAAATTAGCTGGTAGAAGTATGGTGATTTAGATGTGGAGTAGAACGGTAAAATGCAGACTTGTCTCCCACATCATTTTTAACTTCTCAGAATAATTAAAAATTTAAAAAGAAAAGGTACACTGCTTTTAATCAACTAACTACACTGATGCAATGTATTATTAAAAAAACCCAAAAGCTCCCCAAAATCCACCACATCAAGCCTGATTTGGATCTCTTCTACACTTGTACATAGCCAGAGCTTTGCTCATGAATTCAGGGATTCAGCATTCAGGAATGCAACATTACAGGGATACCGCTGGGAGAAGAATGTGGTCCAGAGAATGCGAAGATACTCTTCTATAGAGACAAAGCTTTACAAGAAAGCCATTTTTTCTGAGGAACTAACTTTAAATAGCTGATAGCTTCCTTTGACTGTGAATGTAGCAGACCACTTCCAGCAGGCTATTAATTCACTTAATAGGTTATGGTTATTATTGATTTGACAGTGATTAGTCTCAAATTTATGCTGTTGAGGAACTGACCCAATATCCGGTGAATTGCAATGAGATCAATGGTAAATGGATCAGAGGTGCAGAGAACTGCAGCCAAAATAAAGTGGGTTTATGTTTGTTTTTTTTTTTCTGCCCACCATAATACTATAGTCTGTAAACAAGGAAGCCCCATGCCTTACACACCTTTATTCCCTCTCTTCCTTTTTCAGATCATTTACTCATCTCCCTGTAAAAGTAATCCCGTCACACGCATTTGAAGGACTTAGAGATGCTTTCATCATGTAAGTTGACAATGTTTTCCATAGGCTTTTCCTTAATTTATTGCTAGAAATTCTATCATAAACCTCCGTCGCAATTTGCATCTTTTTACAATAATGTGAAAATGTGTTGCTAAAACATACTATCCGTGAAAAAAACCCACGGGGGAAGGATAAATATAGCATTTCTTCCTGTATAAGCACTATATAAAGGATTTTTTGAAAAGGTATGATTTTCAACAGTTAACAGATCACATAATGAAATATTAATCATGTTGGAAAGAACTGGATACAGCTTAATAACTGATGATAGGTGCTTTTGATTGGCAGAGGAGATAGATTTCTATCATAAAACATTATCACTCCTATGATAGCTATGGCATTCTGTGATTATACATTTGTGTAGTACCCAGGTAAGATATTTCTTTGGCGCTTTGCACCAAGAGACGAGCTTGGCAGGGAATCAGTAGGACTGAACCCTTTCTTGGATCTTTCGATTTACAAATGCTGTAATTTTGCACTCTGGGTCTGTGTTGCTTCCTCTCCCTTGGTTACGTACCTATTTTATATCAGGGTCTCATAAGGCTCGTCTGACTACTTTTGCCTTTATTTCTCTTGTTATTCCAGCTGAAAGATGGCAGGCTTGGCTCAATATTATTTATTATTTTTTATTTTATCTGCGCTGAGTGGTCTTTAAAGGACAAAGTTGATGACACACCAGTGCAATGCAGAACAGGGGAATGACCTCCCCCAGAACCTAAGCAGCAGCAGAAATGATGCCACTTTCATTTCAACATGTACTTTTTACACTTCTCTTCACCTATGAAAAACACATAGTGCATCAGATATTAAAATACAGATTAGATGTTACATTATTTATTTTCAAGAAACAAAAAGAGGAAGTAGGAAAACCTTTTGTGGTGCCTTCTGGAAGGCAAACACTTAAAGGATGGGGGTAATGCAAATGGCAACACATTTTCACATTATTGTAAAAAGATGCTGGACTAGTTTCGCTTTTAGTGCTCATTGGTTAAACAATTTTGGCCAAATTATAAACTTCTGTGTTCCTGTAGCTCTAGCAAGTAAGAAGTAAGCTAAACTGCTGCATGTATTCCACGGCAATAAAGTATTATGGTACAGTCCAATGGCGCCGTATTCTTGCATTCACTTGCATCTGAATGATTAATGAGAACTTAACATTTTCAGACGGGAGGCCAACTTAAATCTATAAAGTTTCTACTATGACTTGAGGCTAAACTTTCCCAAACTATATGGACATACTGTTCTTCACAGAGAATGTTCTGTTCATTGACATTTTCCCTTCCATAAAGAGAACTTAATTGATTTCTTTGTGTCCTTTTAATGTAGCTCTCCAAATTAACACCACAGAAATCGATGTATTTGTCTGAACTAAATCTACAGAACACTTCATAATTCTATTGAGATTTAGTGTTACTTTGAAAAATGCATATTTTTAAATCATAAATCTCTAAATCATATATTGGGCAACTCATCACCATCTGCAAATCAGATGATAAATTCTTCTCACTGCCGTAAGTCATTCCAACATATGTAAATGGTAAACCAGTGGCAGACAGGAGGGGTCCCATGGAAGGACGATGTTTTGGATCGCAGACCTGAAAGAGTCTTCAGGTTCTGTGAGCAGGCACTGATTCCTCCCAGCTCTTAAGTCTCTGAGGATTAGGTGCCTAGCAGGCCATTTGTTCTACACCCATCTTTCATTCATGAGTAACTAGTGCAATACCAAAAATACGATCTTACTGAATTCTGAGTATGGAAAAAATCATTAATATTTCTGTAAGAAATACATGTTTAATGTATGATTTCTGGTGTGCATCTCCCTTCGCCACTACAAATGAAAAAACCAATTCAGTCTGGTCTAAACCAGACTATTCTGGTTATATCAACACCAATATGAATTGTTTTCTCATAATTATAATTTAAATAAGATCACTCTCAGCACTGTGATAATACCGACTCCAATTTTGTAGATGTGTTCCAGTTGTTTAGAAAATATTTTTTTTCTTGACAGCATCTAATCTTGGGTTTAGTTTGTTTGCCCTTCCAGTCAATTCTGTCAAGAGAAAACACTGTTTTGATGACCTTTTCCCTATTTATGCACCGGTATATACTATTTACTTTCAGTATCCAATGTTGTGTAGCCCAGTAAATCTTCATCTAGCAGGCATTTAACAAGCATTAAATAAGTGGATTTATTTCTTCCTTTGTGTTCAGAATTGGTTATTCTTAAGTACGTGTGGAACAGGAACTTCAGTACATCAAAATCCTACACTGCCTACAGAAACAGTCACATGGGTTGGTGTAATGATGAAAAAGAGCCACTTCCTTTCAGTCTGCAGGCATGTAATGAAAATAGCATTTAAATCCAAAAATTATTCATAAAGTGCACTGAATGAATTTTTGTGTATTTCTGCATCTGTAGATTAGATGACCATCATCCTGACTTAATAATAGCATATGAAGCACCACGAACTTTATCTACATCCTTGCTCAAGCAAATAAATTCCCTAAGCAAGACCAATGATAGGAGCACAAGGCTCACACGCTTCGGCACGCTCTGTTTACATTAGTTCTGGCCCTTGGTTGCTACCTTAGCTACAGTTGACCAAGAAAATGGAGGCTGGCTGTTACGGAGATACTTACTGCAAAAGTATGGCACTCTTTTTGCCAAGACAGCAAAAGGCTGGCCTCTCTCAAACCCCATTGGCACGACCGCTCAAGGTACGAGGTCATGAGGCATGGACACTGCTGCCAGACAAGAACTGGAAGGGGAGGTGGAACAACTATATATAAAAGAAGGAAATAAAGAGTGGAAAGCTCATTTCTCGTATCTTTTCTGTTAATGTATTGCTTTGTGTCTGCCTTTTTCATTACAGTGAAATCTCTCAGAGCGACTCCCTGGAGAGAATAGAAGTTAGTGCGTTTGACAGCCTTCCCACTTTGTCTGAAATGTAAGCATCGCTTTAAAAAAAGGCATCCCCATGTCGTGATTTAGGATCAAGGAATAAACACTCTGCAGAGAAGTATTATCAGACCAAATCTTTGTCTGTTACTTTGGTTGGCTTTGGATTAGATCTACGATGAGAAACATTTCTCTCCAAAGAACCATATAAAATAGTGAGCGCTCTGTAAGGTCTACCCTTGGAGATCTAAATCATGCAAAGACATGCACGCGTAGAAAGTCCCACTGCTTTCAGTGAGCTCGATGGCAGGAGGAGAGCTCTGTGTCTACTTCTGCCAGCACTGTTGAGCTTTCTAAGCTGGGAAATAATTTGAGATGACAAGAGATGAGAAAAATTTTCCTTTTTGAAGATGCAGTTTTCGAAGCCCTACAGTATTTAAATACAGCTGCTTGGTATTCATAGCTCTTCTTTTGAGCGCTAAAATATTACTCAAACAGAACATGTACTGATTTTAAACTTGACCTGCATAGCACAGGCATCTGAGAGAGAGATTTAAAAGCAATGACTAGGAGAATGCTCTGAAATATTTAGTGGAATTGGAAACTGTAAATCTGATTCAATATCTTATTACTGCCTTTTTCACATAGCATGATCAGCGAGTGGCTTTAAAATGGTGCAAGTGAGGACAAATCCATCTCTTTGGGTTTTTTTCTCTCCTTATATGTGAACTCCATTGAAGCCAGTTACTCACATAAGCAAGAGATACAGATTTGTCCGTCTCTGATTGGGTCCAGCTTCCACTAGAATCAATGATGGGTTTAGGGAAAGAATAAAAGATTTGACCCCATGCATTCACCTACAGTTTATGGATAGCTTGTCATTTGCCTGTCTTCTAAAACACTAAGCAAGAGCATTAAAGAGCTACAGGAGGCTAGCAGGAAAACCTGTTTGAACCTTGAATGCTCTACATGCCTCATATCGCAAGGGCTCAATGTCCCAACCTGCACTCAAGGCCACTTCCAATGGATTGTGAGGGTTGGTGGGTTCAATGGCATTCTTGAATTTGAACTCTTGTTGCAGTTTCACATGCTAAAACCTTTGAATTTTGTAAATCATGCATAGGGTGGGAGCTGGGCTATGACTGTTGGGCTTTTGTGCAAACATACAGGTTTACCAGACAGTATAGCTGCAGAAAGTGCTCCCTTGATTGAGAGGATCTGCCTATTTTTTTGAGTGACCACTAGCAAACATTCTCACACGCTTAACTCCATCTTCTGGTTTCTGTAGATCTAAGTAGGCTTCTCGTGCTACCACTCAAAGCACTACTACTCAAATCCACTGCTCAAAGGACGTCCATGGTGCTCTAACAGGTTAAAGCATCTGAGGAACTGCCTTTCCTGGCTAGGAAGAGGATCAGTAGTACAATGGAAACAAGACATGATGCAAGGGGATCTGATTTCAGGGCAAGGACAAGGCATGCACACACATATGCAGAGCTCAGGGTCCTTGCTCAGCCCCACCTTGAAGACCACCTCTTGGAGACATAATCATCATGGTCGTAGGGTGCTTATGCCTCTGAGCCCCTGCGGTAAGGCAGAAGCTCACTGCATTAGGCACACCATGAGCCCAAAAAGCATATCCCAGAGAACCAGCAGATGATGGCAAGATGCTAACTCCCACCAGTGATCAGGATATCCAAACCAGATAATCTCCATTCAACCATGAGAATTTAAGAGTTATCTTTTTTTTGGTACATAAAATTTGCAGGGCACTTTTATTACCATTAGTGCTTCAAAATGCGATTTGTAGAAAGTTTGTTCACCGCAGGAGAGCCTTCTGCTATATTCTGCACTTGAGTGTTTTCTGACAGGGCCAGTCACAAGCAGAACTCAGGACCCTTCCAAATGTATCATGATTATAATACTGAAACATTTTTCCCTCATTACAGATTAATCCTGAACACAAAAAATCTGTTGCACATTGAGGACGGAGCGTTCAGAAACCTTCCAAAGCTAAAATACTTGTAAGAAACAGTTCTTTGTTTTTTCTGTTTGCCCCCTTTGGTTTTCCCCCCTGCTTCTAAAGGAGTAGACAAATTACGGAAAGAAGCGTAAGGAAAAAAGACGTTTTTCCTGCATTATGGTACAGTAGTACATACATCATTTCCAATAGCTTTGATGTGCAGTTAACCAACAGTGAGGTCTTTCAATAGACAAGAAAATAAAATAACACAGGGCAGGGCAGAAGTGGACAAGCCAGTAGTAATGCCTGCAAATTAATTCTGCTAAGTGCTTATTTCTAGAATAAAGCTTTCAGGTTGACAAGTTACCATGCAAAAGGCATGACTAAAATCTCTTCCTTATGCTTAATGCAGGGAGAACATATGCTGCTTCTCCAGGACACTGCTTGAGGATGCTACAGAACTTAGTTTTTACAGGTCTTAGAAACACAATTGGAGACTAATTAAAAATTATTATATATGTCACTTACCTTTTAATGCACTGTTAAACTCGTACCTACCAAGTTGGCTTCTTGCTGCATATGCTCTGGTAATCTTTTCTCCTGTAAATAGGAATTCTGCTTTTCTCTAGGAGCATTTGTAACACTGGAATAAGACAATTTCCAGACCTGACACAGATCTTCTCTTTAGAAGCTCATTTTATTTTGTAAGTAGATACTCAGCCTAATGCAGCTGTGAGTCTTTTCCATCTTGTTCCTGGATCACTAACAAAAATACATTGGATTTTTTTTTTCCCTCCCACAGGGAACTCTGTGATAACTTGCGTATGACAACGATACCGCAAAATGCTTTCCAGGGCATGAACAATGAATCACTGACACTGTGAGTAAAATAATCCTGAGTTCCAGTTCCTTCTGCGAGGGTTACACTTCTGCTTGAGGAAAGCAGGTTGACTTTATAAAAATCTTGAGCTAAGCCCCGTACAATGTACGTCTGTATTATGGGTTGAATTTTAAATGCTTAGGAAATAGAGGGGTGTTCTTCAAGCTGAAGAGCAAGGTTCATTTAGGGAAAAAAAAGCTAGCTTCATTTAGGAAAGAAAATAGGAGGAGGAATCCAAATCCTCATCTTCCATGCAATGTTGTTTTTAAAAATACCATCAACAGGACAAACTCCAAAACCTGCACTGGAGGCCAAAGTTTCCTTTCTTCCCTCAGGGACACAGTTTCTTGAAATTGTGCTTTCAGGGACTTATCAGTGATCTAATGCTGCTGAGCTTGTGCCCAGCTGCACAGGGTCCCTCAGAAGAGGAGGGAGAGAAAAAGTTGGTATGAAGTACCAATGCTTGTTCTTATCCTGATTTCTTTTGACTCAGCTTACGTTGATTCCTGTAAGTCTTCACAGCCAAGACTTTCCTTTTAGCAAACTGTGGATTGATTGCTACAGCCACCTGTGAGACAGGTGGGTTTGATGCTAAGTGAGATGCCCCTAGCCAAGGAACGCAAAAAGCAGCAGAAAGCCAAGCTGAGGTGTCATTTGCCAGCACAGCAAGAACAATGTATAGATTTCACAGCACCCCTGTCCTCACAAAATCTTCTACAAAGAAGTGCTAAAATAGGAAAAAGAAATCACCAACTGAGCCTCTCTGCAGGATGTGGCCAAAATTCAGGTGTCCTGAGGAAGGACCAGCTGAGGGCAGCAGCAGGCCACCCACTTTGTGGCCACAAACACCAATTTGGAGGCCAATAAAGCAAACCTGTGTGGATCAGAGTGATTTTTAAAAGGGGAGCCTTGCCTTGAGACAAGTGTGTACGAAAGCCACCCCTCAAAAAACTCCATGAACTCCATATTTGCACCTGCAAATGAGCTGTCCAACATGAGCAAGTACTGCAGTTTACTGGACTGGGCCCTTCATCAGGCTGATGTGCCAGCATGACAGTAATTTTGACACAGATTTTATGTATTAACCAGTACCTTCTGAAAGCATTAGAGGAACTGAGCATAAATGTGACTGCTGACTACTCCTACACGACATTAAAAAGGAGCAATTGCTTAGATTAGGGCATCATTTCATCTTATGAGCTTCTCTTCTACCAACAAGTTCTCAAAATAACTTCAGCAAAATTACGATTCTGTTAACAGAGCAAGAAAATGAGCATAGAAAAGATGGAGAAAGGTGCTTAAAATTTTTACTGTAACCTTAAAGTGTAGTATGTGGGAGCGAGTCTAATTGAGCCAGGAAACAGCCAATGATCTTTTCTCTCCCATCCTTTTGTGATAGGGAATTCATCACAAGAAGAAAAGAATTATGTTACCAGATTCCCAGTGGTAGAGCTACACATTAACTCCACCCCGTGCAGTTAACTGTAATTAGCTGAAGTAATTCCTGTCGTTGCAGCACGGTCTGGTGAAACACAAGTAATCTATGAAGGTGTAAAGTCAGCCTGCAGTAATACTTTGCACTACAAATAGCTCACTTAGTTTCCAACAGTTAGTGTTTCATTTTGATAGGGAAATCACTCCTGCATATCGTTGTGGTTTTTAAGGATATCGCTAATTTCAGTGTTGTGCTGAGATGGACCCCTTCTCCTACCAGCTTCCAGAGCCCCAGATTCTGGTGTCCCAAAAACCTGTGGAAAAGCAACAACAGCCAGATTATCTATTAGGGATTAATATTAATTATTACATTTTAAAATACTATATACAAATTATTATATTGAAATGATACTGGAAACATGAAGTTAATATCACAAATGGATTTTCCTCAGTGAAATAAGACCCACAGGTTAGATCTACTGAAGGAAAAGAGCTGGACTTCAGATGTAGCAGAGCTCAGCCTTTAGGTATCTAGACCCGGGGTGGCACAAAGCGTACCCATGCAGTGCAGGGGATAGCAAGGTTTCTACAGCACAGATGCAAGCCTGGCAGCAATACTGTGGAAGAGCTGATAGCTTACGCACTGCTCACCCCACCTCTCTCCAAAGCTCTCTCTTGGGCTGCTGGAGGACTTGTCTGTCCACAGAGGATCTGCAATCCAGCAGGACCCTCTGGGCTCTAGAGTTGCTTTCAATCTGACGCTTCTCCAGCCCTTGCAGTCTTCCATTTACACGTGCTGACACCACAGAATCCAGGTCTTCTGCCTGCAGCTTGTTGTCTGTGTGCCAGGAGCTTACCTGGACTAATGGCTTGTTTCTGGATCCCAGCCCAAGGTAGGCACAGGTGAGCCCCCCAGAGGGGGGACGATCTGTATGTAAGCAGAAGGTCTCTTCCAACAGCTAAACAGGAAGGTCCTTAGGGAACTTAAGCTGCAATTTTATCTTAATTATAGAGTTAATGTAAGTCATGCAAGAGTTACCTTTGTTCTAATCCCTTTAATCACTGAAATGAACACAGCATTGATTTGAAACCTGTAGTACATAACAATCTCTTTTTTTCCAAATCTTTTCCCTTACACCTTCTTTTTAATCCCCAGCAAATTGTATAAAAATGGATTTGAAGATATCCACAGCCATGCCTTCAATGGGACAAAGCTGAATCAATTGTGAGTATGTTCCGCCTCCTCAGTTGTTTTTTTTTCAAACAGTACATAATAGTTTAAATACAGTCCTTCAGCTTAAATGGCTGTGTCTTGTATTTCCTGATACCCATTAGAAAACTGCATGTTTCAGTGTCATTGCAACTCAGTTGTTAATCCTGCAGCACTTGCTGCTTTTTCTGAAACACCATACCTTAGAATGCTGCAGTTTTTATGAGAAAAGCTCATAATTGTTAATAAAATTAAATTCTTAAAATTAGTAGCAATAGTGGAAAGCTTGACACCATAGCCAAAACTGAGGAATTTACATTCTACGTCTGGAAACATCAATAGTTTTTAAGTCATTCTCACATGCTCTGGGACTAGGCTCTTTTTTGGGCAAAACCTTTGCTGCATTTTTGTAGGCTGCTACTGAGACTAGTTGTTCCTGGTTTAAGTCAGAAGAAATTGGAAATGATCAGAGTCAAGTGTCGATTATAATAGTCCAATGGCATCACTGGAGGGAAAGGTTGCAAGAGAAGTACAAGCGCTCCCAGGCCAGATATTGCAACAGCAGCTGTCGTGATGGGGGAAAAGATTGAAATAGGTGGGAAGAAGAAACCAAGAACGAGTTATTTTAAACCACAGATGTAAAGAGAGTTAATGTTTGGTTCCACAGAATCCTGAAGGACAATAAGAACCTCAGGCGGATCCACAACGATGCCCTGAGAGGGGCCACTGGGCCAGATGTTCTGTAAGTATCTACCACGCCATCACCCGTGTTCACAGGCATCCCTTGGGAACTGCGCTGTGCTACATGGGCTGCGTCTCTCAGAAAACATGGGCCTAGAGTCTGGAAGAAGACAATTTCCTACCATCTGCTCGTTTATGTTAACAAGATGCCATGAAATTACGGGGCAGAAGGCTCAGTTTGCACCATGACAAATGCACGTCAGCCAGTTCTAGCGTTGGCATTGACCTCCACCTCTTAGATGTTTTGGCCTCTGCTTTATTTTTGTCAGATCCTCTTGATACTGTTCCTGTGCCTTATACTCTGACACTGTAAATTAACTTGTCTTTTGGTAGGATGAGTATGTTTTTACAATATATTATTTTAGAATTTGGTTAAAAAAGTGAACTAGCTGGTTGTATGCTATAAGCCTGTGCTGAATAAAACACATTATTATCATCCACGTGCTTTATTAATCAAGGACTTACTGGAAGGCTGCACTGGCTGTAACTCCATGCCATAAAACACGAGTGGTTCTGTAAATAGCCACATGTGCTATTTTGTTCCTTTTATTGGTGCTTTACAGTACATGGCATTACTAATATCACTTTCATGATTGTAGCCTTTTTTCCCATTTAATGGCCTGAATCTGAAAATCCTTAGTCATGCTATGGAATCATAGAACAGAGGACCCATAAGGATCAAGTCCAGCTCCCTGCTCCTTGCAGGACTACCTAAAACCAAACCATAGGTCAATGGCCTTTCCTCACACAAACTGCCCCTCTGAAGTTACTCGAAGCCAAACTGCTTAAATTTGTCTTGCCAAGAACAGTGGATTCTTTTATGTGTTTTAATTAATAACCATTTCATTAAAACACCTAGAACAGTCCTTCAGAACGAAGCAGAGAGCCACCAGGGCGTCCTACCCGTCAGCTGGCTGGAGAGTCACATTCACCCTTTTTCTCTCCCTTTCTCTGGCCTAAAGAGCCATCCCTCACTCCGTGCGTGGTGGCTTTCAAACAGAGAGGTCAGGGCACAGTCCCTGTAGTGGTGGGTTTTGGTTTCCTCAGGACAAAGTGAGCTCCTTACTTCACTGGGGCTCTTGGGCTGCTCTTACCCCACTGCTCTGCAGTTTCACAGACCATGTTTCTGAGCTGGCTATCAGGTGCTGAAGCGGCTTTGCAGATTTAGACCTTTATGAAAATGCATGCCACTGTTACCTATCATCATGATTTGGTGGTATTTTTATACATATGAAAAGAAAAGATAATTCTCTCTTTATTTCACAGGGATATTTCTTCAACAGCACTGGAGTCCCTGCCTAGTTATGGGCTTGAGGCCATTCAAGTCTTAAATGCAACGTCATCTTACTCATTAAAGAGACTGCCACCGCTGGATAAATTCAGCAATCTTCTGGAAGCTGTGCTAACATATCCCAGCCACTGCTGTGCTTTTCGAAATCTAAGGACAGAAAAGTAAGTCTGAATAGCACATTATTGTATTGCAGTACTTCAAAAGCTCTAAAATGGCAATGCTGCTTTATTCGGCTCACAAGGTTCGATTATCCTTATTCCAGTCACAAGGAAGCTATGGTACATAGGAAGGCCTTGCACAAAACAACAGATCTCAGCTAAAGCCAGGAAGATGATCTCCATTTATTTTAGAATAGAAATGGATCCCATCCTATGCCCAGGATTTGTCAGCTGAGCATTAGTCTAGATTTGCTTAAAGCTTACATTTTTGTTGGTATCTCAATTAAAAAGCCTACTGGCACATGGAAGATAGATGTCCCTTAAAAGCCTACAAAAGCCTACAAAAAAAAAGAACCCCCTGTAGCCTTTAGTTATGTAGTTTATTTAATGCAGGTGATATGATGTCTTAGTAGAAAAGGCAGGCTTTCAGTTACCCGGCGAAATCAGGACCTCTTTTCTGTAGAAAGAGGTTTCTTGGTTTAGTTCCAGTCATTTCAGATAACAATAGACACTGTTGTTCTCCCCACAACTGGAAACCCTGGTGCAGAGAGAGCTTTGTACCTGCTAATTCAGGGCAGTCAATCTGAGACAACCAGAGCTAATTTTTCAGCATTTTTGTTTCAAAGGAATCAACCTTTGGTTGGCTTTAGGCAACCAAAGCAACTCCAAATGAGCTTAGTTAAAGCTACGAGGATGCCTCGCTTCTTGTCTGTCTCAAATGAAGGCTACAGAAGAGATGTACTGAGCAGTCATTTGTGAGAAGCTTGATCTGTGTAACATGCATGTGATCACATCAGGACTGCATTGCAAAGGGAGAAGTAGAATCCAGTACTTCAGGGTAAAATTAGGGGTGATGCTATGCTTTGTCTGCCTACCTCATTTTACTAAGTGGTTCCTGCTTCTGTAAGCATAGAGGAAAGATTCTGCAGTCAAGGGACTCGATTGCTACCAAACTCTGATTTGGTCCCAGACCAAGTCTCTGAGTCTATTAAATGCAAAAGCAACTCTGAGACAAAAAAAAATGTAAATGTTATTTATTCTGATGAAGACGATAACTATGTTTCTGATATTATATTAATTTTCAGGTGCTTGACTTTGCAACATAATCTTGCTCTGTAAAAACAGGGGTGCTTTAGTAAGTCACTTTCTTATATTTAGCAAGTTTTCTCAGTAAACTGGGAAAAAAACCCCTGCAAATCAGAAAACTTGATGGCCCTTCTAACTGGGGCGTCAGCAGGGTTCACAACAGTGCTGGCTGCTAGAAAAACCAGCAACAGGCTGTTACCTTCTATGGGACCAGCTACTTGCAAAGGAATGAGAGGCAGATTTCTGGCTGTTTTCCTTGTCATCTGTTGATGACAGCAGACGACCTCAGAGATTAAGACCTCCCAAGACCATCCAAGGTTACGCAGGGAAGAGGCTTTGTGTGGTTATGTATTCTCATGGTCATGCAGCTGCAGCCTGTTTGTCTCCTCCTAGCCACTTCTGTTGCCCTGTACTCTAAATACAGTCATCCCAAACAGCTTTGACTCCCACTGCTCCATATCCCATTCCTTAGCACTTATAGACTGCACTCTCTGACTCAGTTAGAGATGGTGACATAGTCTTACATGTATCTGACCAGGCAAGCAGTTTCACAGAAGTCAGCATCACAGACATTAGGGAAATAAAATCCTCAGACCAAAGAGTCTTTGAGATTTCTGGGGTACGGTTGTGGTGTGCTCATTCCCTGAGCCACGTAAGAAAGGTGGAAGGTAGCATTCAGTTTCCTGGATTTTTTTTCCACTGGCCTGAATGTGATGGGGGCGGTGAGGGGAAGCAGCAGGTTATACCACGTCTTCAAAAAATTACAAGAAAAAAACAATTTCTGTTGCCATCCTGTTTTTATAAGCATTGGTACCTTATTTCTCTCATTATACCTAAAACTTTCTCTATGCTTCCAGGTGTCTGATTCTCTCAAGAGTACCTAAAAGAGCTTAGTGCTTTTGCTGGCTCTTTCTACTGTCACAGCAATGAGGTCAGACAAAACCATTTCCAGTCACACTGGTAGAGTACCTGGCCCATACTTTCAAAGCCTCAAAACCAAAGATTTTGCCAAATATGTAATCTTTCAAATTGTACTTTTCAAATTGCTTTACTTCCAGCATGTAACGTCGGCCTCCAGATGCCAAACAGAGTATCAGGCTAGCTCCCCAGCATTAGTTAACATGCACTCCCTACAAGCCAGCGTTAAGTGCTCCTGTTCATACTGGTGGAGAATCCAGTCCGCTTCAATACAGTATTTCATAAGGCAAAACATACCTTTTAATTCCAGTTATGTCACTATAAAGAATGTATCATAAACAATAACTGAGACGAAAGACCATCCTTATATCCCCACCATGAGGTACTGTCTGCTGTTGCAGGATTTGAAGCCATCTCCTCCCTGCTTCCAGAGGCCTACATGAAAGTTCACACTGCCATGAGGCCAGCTCTAGCTTACTTTGTGTCTGTGAAGATCACTTTCAGAGATGAGAATCTGGCCAAAATCCAGACTGAAACTCAACTTTCTTTTCATCATTCTTTCAGGCAAAATTCCTTGCTTTCCATTTTTGACAACTTCTCCAAAGAGTGTGAAAGCACCAGGAGGAACCCAACTAATGAAATACTGTAAGTACCTGTCTACATAGAGATGCTGAAAGGAGCAAATACACACCTCCAACTCCTGCTGTTCCTGTGTTTTCTCTAGAACAGCATGGCTTTTGCTGCCAGTTCAGTCACCCTTGAAGTTGCACAGTGGTAATTTTACTATCATTAAACCAAGATTTGTTATTTTGATCTTCAAAAGGAAAGGAAAAAAACCCACATAATTTCATGAGCTTTAGTAACTCCAGCCTCTCTTCTGAATTCTTGAAAGAGTTTCAAAACAGTGATTAAATATTTAAGAAAGTTAATGGCCTACATGGAGACTTTTCATGCCCTGAGATAACTGCAGTTGTTTGTGCGGTTCAAAGGAGAGCTGCTGCTGTTAACATATTTTTGCCTACAGAAAGGATAATTAGAAGCCTGTATGTTAGTAGTTTTGCATGGTAGAAATAGAGTCCCGAGTTAGAAGTGTGATGACCCCATGCAATTGGTTTTACCTCTTCTAAATGAGTCTTTCTTTCCTCATCATCACAGCTCTGTTTGATAGTGTTCAGTGGGACAATGAGAAAGGCTAACAGCAAAACTGTTGCATTGGCCATACCGGATGACACAAACTAAACCAGTATTTAATGGAGAAGTTTAAGGATTTGCTGCTATTCATCCCTCTACAGCTAAATGGGAGACCTTGGGGCTTATCAGCCCCGACATGCAGTCAGAGCATTGTAAAGTCTAGAAAAAACAAGGTTATGGTCACAGAATTCCAACAGCTAAATACAGCTAAAATGCAATTAATTCATTGGGACACAGACTTCCTTGGACATTATCTTGTTTGCTGGTTGGTGAGGCCTCCTACACTTGCTATTTGGCTTCCGTCAGCCTTTTGTAAAGCTACAGCTGCCTTGATTCTCTTGTTGCCGCTTCTCATTTGCTGCCTACCTGCAGCTCCTCCGAGTGCCTTGCTTACTCAGTCCTGCCCACTCCACTCCTCACTGCAAAGCTGAAGCACTGCAAGACTACAAAAAGGCAAAGTCCAGGCAGCCAAAAGGCCAAGAATGTGTTGCCTCTATCTGAGGTGGCTTTGGAGAGAAGCAAGGTGAGGCAAGGAGGTAAACACAGAGCATTAGATCATGTTATAAAGGCAAGTGAAGTGACACCTCTGTAATGAATATGATCGTACAAATCACCAGTGCAAGAGTAATCCCTCTGCTTGGGATGAGCATCTGTTGCACTCCTACTGTGCATTAAATAGTCTACACAGTTTATTGGCTCCTGAAGCTTTTTGCTTTTCTAAGTCCCAATCCCAGCAATTTTCTGAGCAGACGTTACTTCCATTTGCTTAATGTAGTTGATGGGCTGAACAGCTGCAAGTTGCAAAGTTTGGGAACCACAGAAGAAATCGGCCAAAAGCTCTTATTAGAGGTAAAAAAAAAAAACAACCAACCACCCAGCTTGCACATTGCAGCATGTTTACATGGCCTCTCAGAAAATTACCATAATTTTTTATTAATAAATAGTCAGATGTATTCCTTCCTTTTCCAGTTTAAGCCAGGCGACTAAAAGCATTGGGCAGTTTTTAGTGCAGTGGAAGAAGTGTTCGGATAGCAGAGTTGGGAAGTTATTTGCCCAGCAGAAATAGCTGAAAAGCAGCTCAGCTTCATTTGCCAGTCAAGACCCTGCTCCATAAAGCTTAATGTACATTTAAGTTATCCCAAAGCTACCAGTTTTCTGAAGAGTTGTCCTCAATAGAGACGCTTTCCAAGCCTCACACTGCAGATTGCGTGTTTACCCACCAAACGCTCATGGTCAGGATGACTGGGTAGATGTGAAATAGGAACCTGTTCTAGCAGGGAATCGGAAGAGACGCTGTTTGCTTTTGAGATGTTCCTTCTTTTGTAGGCTTATCCTGACGCTATTGATGATCTAGAGATTAGAGAGGTCTGTTTTAAACCCGATACGTTCCAAGCCATCAATATTATCTAGCCGAACCACACACTCCTACTTCTCGTTTTATAGTACTGCAAATGTCAAATAATTCCTCAGCACTTCCCCAGTCATACGTAGCCTCAGGACTTGGTTTGCTAAGTGTGTTTCCTAAGGGTGCACAGTTAAAATCCTCAGATTATTTTAGTTTGGCTTCTGAAACCATCTGATAAGCCTCTATGCATCAAACCTATAATCTTTCAATTCTAGTGTTACTGTAGTTTGAACTGCAGCCTACTGGCAGCATGAGAACACTGCTTACAAAACAATCAAGATGAAGTACTTACAAATAATAAGTCGTATGAGGAAGCATTCCTGGGGATGTGACTGTGACCTCTGCTGCTCTCCAAGGCTGCTGCTACCCAAACAAAAGGCATCCCTACAAGGCTTCATTATATGTAAACACCCTGTAAAAACATATGTAGGAAGTAACTGTTTTAGAACAACAGTTATCTGTTGTATTTTACAAAAGAGTGCGAGCAGCATGTAGCAAATGGTTCACTTCTATTTGCTGGGTGGGGGTTGGTTTTTTTTAATAGTTACAGAGATGGCTCCTACAACACATCGCTGTGGTCAGCAGAAAAGAGCATGTACCCGTTCGCAACCGATGAAGAAACCTCTCCTTACAGCTACTCGGCCATTTTCGATGACAGCGAAATGAACGGCTTTGACTTTGAGTATGACTTTTGCCAGCCTAAAATACTCACATGCACCCCGGAACCAGATGCATTTAATCCCTGCGAAGACATCCTGGGATACAGCTTTCTCCGAGTCCTGATCTGGTTTATCAACATCCTTGCCATTACTGGCAATTTCACAGTACTCCTTGTTCTCATAACCAGCCATTACAAGCTCACTGTTCCTCGTTTCCTCATGTGCAACCTCTCCTTTGCCGATTTTTGCATGGGACTTTATCTGCTGCTCATTGCGTCTGTTGACGCCCAGACAAGCGGGCAGTACTACAACCACGCGATAGACTGGCAAACAGGCAGCGGCTGCAGTACCGCCGGCTTTTTCACCGTCTTTGCAAGTGAGCTCTCGGTGTACACGCTGACGGTGATCACCATCGAAAGGTGGCATACGATCACCTACGCCATGCAGCTGGATCGAAAGCTACGGCTGAGGCACGCCATGCCAATCATGCTCGGTGGCTGGGTATTCTCCATTTTAATAGCGGTGCTGCCTCTCTTAGGGGTCAGCAGTTACATGAAGGTCAGCATTTGTTTGCCCATGGATATTGAAACGGGTCTCTCCCAAGCCTACATACTGCTGATCTTAGTGCTAAACGTTGTGGCCTTCATTGTCATTTGTGCTTGCTACATTAAGATTTACATAGCGGTTCAGAATCCCGAGCTGGTAGCTGCCAATAAAGATACCAAGGTTGCCAAGAGAATGGCAATACTGATCTTCACGGACTTTACCTGCATGGCCCCCATCTCCTTTTTTGCCATATCCGCCGCCTTTAAAGTACCTCTCATCACGGTGACAAACTCCAAGATCTTGCTGGTTTTATTTTACCCCGTCAACTCCTGTGCAAACCCATTCCTCTACGCGATTTTCACCAAAGCATTTCGAAGGGATTTCTTTCTGCTGATGAGCAAGCTTGGTTGCTGTAAGAGCCGGGCAGAGCTTTATAGGATGAACTATTTCTCTGCTTACACCTCCAACTGCAAGAACAGCAGCTCAGCCACAGCCCCCAGCAAAGCCTCGCAAGCACTGCTGCTCTTGTCAGCATTGGAGAAGCCATATCCTGCGGTAGGAGAGAAGACATCTTACAATGAAAATTAAACCAAAGAGCCAATAGATGCAGCACTTTGCAAGGCCACTTGTGATTATTTTAGTGACTAGGGATTATTTTATAATATGTTGAACATTTCACAACCAATAAAAATGCCAGTCAATAATTCTTACGCAACATATTTGACGTTCAAAATGATATTTTCCTTTTTTTTCTTCTGTAATAATAGGCATGGAAGGTGGCTATTAGGCAAAGCTCGTCTTTTGGGGGGAACTAGAGGAGCCCAGAAGTCACGGTGCTCTTCAATCACTGCAGTAATTGCAGCCTGGCTCCTTTTTCTCCAGATCTACTTCCCCGGAGTATTTAAAGCCTGTCTGCTACCTTTCATGCCTTCTTTTTCCATTCCTATTAGCTGTGTTGGCATCCTTGGGTTAAAGAAAGGGGCACTAAACCAGATGCCTCCCTTGATTTCATCAACAGAAACTTCCAATTACACAGCCTCCTTCACCCCAGTTAAAGAAAAGTGTTCCATGGGTAGGTCGTAAAGATGTCACCAAGGAGAAAAGCTGACCTCCTGAACCTTTGTTGCTAGCAATTTTGCAGTTTATGTTAGATCTCAGTCTGAGCCGGTAGGTAATTTACTTTAAAAAATTAACCCATACACAACTCTGTATGATCTGGAGGTCGCAAGAGATGCGATAGCTGTAAAACCCCCCCTGCTGCACACAGGACTGTATTTTATAGATCACACATGCACGTGCACAAATCACACAAGCTGTAAGGGCTCCCTCTCAGCAGCAGGATGGCTGCTCCCTGCGCAGGCAAGGAAGTGCTGCCTTGTCTTCTCTCCAGGGACAGTCTCATGCATTATTTTTATCTGCCCACTCTCCGGTATCACCAGTGCCAGTGGCATTTGGGATGCACTGGGGTGTCCTCAGCACTCACAAGCCAACTCCGTTCCTAGCTGATGAAGCAGAGTGGTTACTTTTTAGCGACTGTTTTCCCATTAAAACATATATTTTCTTTCACCGTGCATTGTCTGATGCTAAGGAGATCCAGATTTGTGGCTGTGTTCCTAATCGAAGTAAGAACTAAGCATTCCTTCGCAGTGTATTTGCTCTGTCCGCAGCAAATAAGCTGTCACCCTTAAGGCAGTTCATTTGCCGTGAGCCAACACCACACTGTACTGCAGTTGGAGGTTCTGATGTGTACGCGCTCAGCTGCATCATACGGGCCAAATGAGCCATACTGGGGGGCAAGCTGCAGGTTGTGTTGAATGCCAGCCAGGAGTTTGCCTCAGGCACATCCTCAGCAGGCCACGTTCTGCCCTGCCCGGCCTTCAGAAAGTGAGGTGCTTAGTTATGGGAATTTCACAGTCCTGTGGGCAAAAGCAGATGCCAAAGCTGTAGGCAGCAGACCAAGCCCCTTCTTAGTTTGCTTATTCTTGTTGGTTACCTTGACTGATGGGAGGAACACGCAAGTGCTTATATTTCATCGAACCTACACGGTAGCATGAGACCTACATGTAGCAGTTATGGTTCACAGGAGGTAAAGCAAACGTGTTTTATTTGGGCAAAAAGTTCTAGCATCTTAGATCCCATTCTGTAGATGACACAGTCTCTGAAGACAGATCCTCAGCTGGTATAAAATGCACCTTCCCTGCACTCAGCGGAGCAGTGCAGTCATGTAAGCTCTGTGCTTACTGCAGAACAGTCACAGCCTGACGGTTCTTGATGGCCACCGAAAGAGCAGACTCAATATGTAAGAAAATTGTATTATTGCAATCACTTTAAACCTCTTACATTCTCCTCCTCAAGTGAATCCTTTGCTTTCAAGTCCGTGACAGCAAGAGTAAAAAACTGCATTCCAAATCACACCCCTTGTTGCCACAACACTGCACCGCAAATTAAATCTGCTTCACATTGAAGAAAGTCATTCTTTGGACTAGTGGCTGGTTTATCATTGGCTTTTGACTGTGTTAATTAGAAGTAACGTCTCTGTCCCTCTCTTACCTTCAGCTTAATGCCATGATTTCAATCAATGCAAAAGCTCACGTGTTGTCCTCACAAGCAGTTCGCATGTGTGGGGAAGGAAGCAGGAGCAAGAACAGAGGAGACTGTTAAAACTCTACGCTTTAGCAATCAGTAAAAATTCCTTATGATGCACCACAGAATCACAGGATCACAGAATGGAAGGGGTTGGAAGGAACCTCTGGAGATCATCTAGTCCAACGCCCCCTGCCAAAGCACGGTCACCCAGAGCAGGTTACACAGAAACGTGTCCAGCAGGTTTTGAAAGTCTCCAGAGAAGGAGACTCCGCAGCCTCTCTGAGCAGTCCATTCCAGTGCCCCATCACTCTCACAGGAAAGAAGTTTTTCCTGATGTTGAGGTGGAACTTCCTGTGTTCCAGTTTGTGCCCATTGCCCCTTGTCCTATCACCGGGCACCACTGAAAAGAGACTGGCCCCAGTGACTCCACCAGCTCCTGTGCTTAACCGATGAGCAAACAGGACTACTATAGGATCTTTAACTATAATAGAAGTGAAAGACACTGGTGAAAAAAGACCTACCTGGCCTAAGGCTTCTCTGATGGCCTAACCCGTCTCAAAACTGATTTTCAAGACGTGTTTCTTCCAACAGCACATGGAAGAGTCCTGCACACAACTCAGGACACGGCAAAACAACATCTTGAGTGGGCAATACGTGATTTACTTAAATTGTTTCAACAGGACAAGAGCTTACAAGTGCACCCTTCCTGTCCACCTACCGTGTAGGAGAGACATACAACAAAAATGAGTTAGAAATAGTGACAACTGCTAGTACCTGCCTTATATTGCTGCTTAGGTAACAGCAAAGAAGTTGAGAGCTGTGGGCATTTCTCCTTTTGTACCTGCTCTAAACTGAGGGAAGTCTACCATTTAGAGAATAATTGGTAGTTTAAAACAAACAAGCAAAAAACCACACAAAGAGCAAAGGTAATTTATATACTTCAGATTTTTCTACACACAAAAGTGAGCAAGTAAAAGCAACGCTTCAATACAGATTTAGATTCATGCTAAAGCTTCTCATAGAAATTGCATTTGTTATTCGTGTTATTTTTGGTAAACTTACCTTCTTCCTGGTATAAAGTCTTAAACAGCCATTTACTGAAGTGTCTTTGATGACCATAACGGGTATTACACACCTCTTCCCATCACATCTGCAGCGATGTTTGCTAAACTAAGTAGCGGCAATCAAAAGCATCAATACATAAACTATTCAGATCAAAAGCACTCGGATCTGATTGCTGCTCAAGCCATGAGCTACAGTAAGGAGCTAACTGAGCTTACATTTCTAATAAATATTTTATTCTAGTATAAAAAAATTCCTGACTTCAGAAGCATTTTTAAGTCTTTGCCAATGCTCATTCAGGAACACTGGAAACAAAATGTAGGACAGATCTTGTATCCTTAGAAGAAAATGAAAGTCGGTCCTACTGCAGGAGTCCAAGTAGACAGTCCACTGCTCTGGACTGGGAAAACCACTGGAAGCATTTCCAGGAGTATCTGCAGTGTAGTTTGGAGGGAGCCAAAGATCTGCAGTGTTATGAATTCCATAGCCATTCTCTCTGATAGGGGAAGGACTGAGATAGCAAGAGCAGAACCCTATTCTAATCCCTAAAGCTTCTGTATTTGATAGCTCAGGAAGGCACTGGGTGGATCCCACATCAAGGTTCCTTCATATCAAGAAGGTGCTGGGTTACAAAACACAACTAATGCACCTAAATGCAGCCAGGGGATGTTGGATGGCATAATGATGCCATCTTCAGCATCCCTTTTGATGCAGGTCAGCTTTGACCGGGGGTAAGAGCCAGCTATGCATACCGTCAGCAAAGCTTCAGGAGAAAAGAAGTAGCAAAGGAAGAGGCAAACAGTCCTTTTGATTGTTGATGGTACATGTGATCTGTGAAAAAGCAAAAGATGAAAAACATCACCAGTGCTCAGCCTGTTAAACTTGGAAGTCTGGGAAGCAAAAGACCAGTGTTCAAAAACACTTCCTATCCCAGATGTGCAGTCTATACAATCAATATCATACTTGGACTGCACAGAAGTTGCAAACTGTCGTAAGAATTAACTTGCAAAGAAAGTGTTTCAGGAATAGATTAAAAAGGCAATGAAGCAAACAAAATGTACGTAATACGTATGAATTGGTAAAGCTTAGAAGAGATATAGGAGACGGGGAATTCTTACTCTGTTTTATGCCATACATCTCAGCACCTGTCCACTAAGGAAGAGGAACAGGGTCTGGAAATGGACAGGGAGAGAGGAGGATGCTCAGAGCATCCATCTCCTCACCTTCATGTGGAGGCACTCGTTAACACTGCATGCAGAAAGATGCAGCACAGCGGGGAAAGCTGCCCATCCTTAAAGTTAGCTAAACATCAGGTACTCTTCAGCAACTTCAAGTCCTGTTCTCAGAAGCAACATTCAGAGCCTGCATGGTGCATATCTGGTCACGTCCCATGGATTCCTGTGCTGCCCTACCTCTGCTTCCTGTCCTTTCTGAAGCATCGCTACGCTGCCCAAGTTGACGATGGTCCCACAGTTCATAACGTACACATTTATGGAGCATGAACACTTCCGAGCCTGTGAGAGAGTGCTGAAATCTAAAAGCATCTGTCATGTGGTAAGAGCTGCATTTCCTGTGCGTTTATGGGTCTGAAGTGTAGCACCAGGGCAGGTACAGGCCACATGAATGGGGAAAAGAAATCGTACACTGGAATATCTTAACTGTCTCCAAATGCACGGTTCTTTACAGCCCAGCAGCAGTATCTACAAACGACAAAAGAAATGGCACACTCAGGTCAGCCCTTCTAGTTCAGTGTTCTGTCTTTGATACTAGACAGCAGCACATTAGTCAAAAAAAAGCATACAAGAATCACAAAATCACAGAATGGTAGAGGTTGGAGGGACCTCCGGAGATCATCTAGTCCAACCCCCCTGCCAAAGCAGGTTCACCTAGAGCAGGTTACACAGGAACGCATCCAGAGGGGTTTTGAAAGCCTCCAAAGAAGATTCTACAACCTCTCTGGGCAGCCTCTTCCAGCACTCCATCACCCTCAGAGGAAAGAAGTTTTTTTTCAAGTTGAGGTGAAACTTCCTGTGTTCCAGTTTGTGCCCATTGCCCCTCATCCTGTCACTGGGCACCACTGAAAAGAGACTGGCC
>JAVSBS010004206.1:0-27068 GCA_033124195.1 Coracias cyanogaster | reverse complement strand
TTTGTAGCCCTCTGTTGGACTCTCTCCAGTAGTTCCCTGTCTCTCTTGAACTGGAGAGCCCAAAACTGGACACAGTCGTTGAGATGTGGCCTCACCGGGGCAGAGGGGGAGGAGAACCTCCCTCAACCTGCTGGCCACGCTCTTCTTAAAGCGCCCCAAGATACCATTGGCTGCCTTGGCCACAAGGGCACAGTGCTGTCTCATAGCTGATTGTCCACTAGGACTCCAAGGTTCTCCTCTGTGGAGCTGCTTTCCAAGAGGTCAACCCCTAACCTGCACTGGTGCAGGGGGTTATTCCTCCCCAGGTCCAGGACTCTACACTTGCCCTTGTTCAGCTTCATGAGGTTCCTCTCCACAGAGAGCTGTTTAAAACCTGCCTCCTGAGAGAAGCATCTCTATTGTTTATGCAATTAGCATGAAGGTTTGTAACGTTAGGGTTGGGGTTTTTCCCCCCCATTTCTTCTCTGCATTCCTTCCCTTCCAACTCTCCCCTTTCTCCTCCTCTTCTTACAACCTCTACCTCCTCCCTGGGATTAAAGATAACAAAAACGTCTCAGGCTGTCTTCTTTCAGCAAACGTAAAAGCAGGAGGCAAGAGGGAGGGATGCCACAAGCCTGCATGTAGCACTGCCCTTCCTGCAGGACTATTCTGTTCCGAGGCAGCCTGGCTGAGGCTTTACCAGTTAGTTTCCAAGGCACAGGAACAAACCAGGGGAAAGCTGCAGTGCTCTGAAGGGCCAGCGCCCAGAGCTTCTTTCTGACCTCTTTGTGGAGCCAACAAACCAAAAGCTAACGCTGAGGACTGGGGGTAGCGCAGGTCCCATGGCAGGGAGAGCTGCTGCCACACACGTGGTTTGTACACGTTTCTCTAAGCTAAATTTATATTTAGGGAATACAAAACCAACTCTCTGCCAGGAGTGTGTACGAGATGGCATTTTATTATTACACACAATTTGTATCATTCACAGCTTACTGGTCTGTAGTCCTAGAATGTAGTGGATTTGTACAGAAGCAAACCTAAATGGCTTTGCATTGACAGTGAAAATAAATCACATTTTAATGTTAAATCACGCTATTCATTGCATCTCAGTAGACATAGAAGGTACAGAACAAACAATAATAACTCTCATATATTGAGAGCTCAAGGGTCGTCCACCTGCATTTCCTGACTTACATCTAAAATGTCTACCTTTAACTTGAAGTCAAAAAAACCCATGAAACAGCAACAAAAAAAAGCAAGGGAGAAGAGTACACAGCTGAAACAGCCACAGATTTCAAGCTTGCACAGCTGCTGGGGTTGGGTTTTTTGTTTTTTTTACTCAGCAGGCTTTGAAAAGAAATACATAGTATAACCAACAACTGTGTAGTTTTACATATCAAGTCATTTTTCAGCTCTTATTTTAAAAAGTGGAAAGAAAACCAAGAGAATCAAAATTTACTTAGATATAGTCACTTAGTATTCCAGGACTGACTTGAATTACTAACAGATTCAATATGTCAGTCTTTAAAGCTATTTATTTCATTACTTTTCTACCCAAGAAATATCATTGGAACAATCAGAAAAGAACAGCAAAAACAATTGAGTAGCTAACAATACAGTGTTTTCGTTTGCATGTATTAACAACACTTTGCATATTTTTATCAGAGCTTTGTTGTTTTGTTAGTGTGGGTTAAGTTTGGTTTTTTATGGCAAAACAATAGAAAGTCTAGTCGTTTCACAGAAAATTCATGAGGGAATAATGCCACAGTCTTAAAGTAGGTACTTGAGTGAGGTTTCACCACTCTGCATCTCCAATGGCTTTTGCAAACACGTGGTCTTTACCCTCAAAGGACATCACTCCATCTTTCAAGAAGAACTTCCACTTGTTCTTACTTCGATGTATCTGATGAAAAAAATAAGTCAATGTCCCATCCCATCCGTTCCCACCCTCCCTGAATATATATTAGCCCATCCATTTTAGAAGGGTTTTTAAGCACAACTTGCTTTACAAATCTCTTTTTTCTTTTAAAATCCTGATAGCCCAAACATGTCCCACTGAAGACAGCCCACACACTCAATCCTTCAGTTGTTTCTAACAAACTCCCTGCCCTCTCAAGTGGACAGCCTCCTGAATCTTAGCACTCCACCACCCATCCCCACCCCCAAAGGACGTAGAGGTAGCTGTGACAGCTCAACACCAGCAGGAAAACAAGACAAAAATGGAGCATTTTCATGAGGGTATCAAAACCACTGCACCCTGCAAACAAGTAGGGCTTAACTGAAAGGCAGTAGCTTCCTTCTCCCATGTGCACTGCAAAGCAGTATTGTGTGTGTGGAGGCAATGAGATAAAGCTAAAAGGAGGAAAAAGCTTTGCTGAAAAGCAAATACTGCTATACAGAACAGTAAGAAAGGAAGAATTTTCATGTTCCACTTCTTTTCAATGGCCTGCAAAACAACCCATACTGCAGAAAGTTTGATACTGGAAGAAGGAATTTTAAGCACCTCTAGAAAATTCCTTAGATTTTAAGCATCAGTCTATTTTTGAGCCTGGATAGGAAAAAAGAGGGAAAATCCAAAAGGAACAGGACCATACTTTTGCCGAAAGGATTCTTTTCTAGGTGACAAAGTAATTTCATAGATAACTGTTTCCATCTACTTTCTACTAGGCCTACATGTTTTATCAAACCTCTATAGGAAAGGGGGAAGTTGCCAACATCTTTCCCCAACTTCTGTAACTTCATTTTTAATAACATCTGCCCTTAAATTGCCTATAAAACTTATCCAATGCTGCCCTTCCTATCAGTTTTTTTTATATTTTTCAACCAATTTTTCAGCTTATTAAAAACAAACTTGCTGTAGATAACAATATCCACTACCTATAGCGTCTGTAACACCAAACGGAGTTACGAAGCTTCGAAACTTTGTGGACCTTTTCCATACAAAACAGACACCATGGATTAGCTTTGGATGCATTTTCTACACACATCGCTGTAACTACATTTTCCAAAATAACTAGTTTCAGAAATACCCAACCTGTTACACTTCAGTAAACTATTTTCTTAGCAGCTCACTGTTTCCTAAAATAGACGCATTAAAGCAAACCTAGTTAAACACAGAAAAAATTATCACTAGTCACTTTTGAAAGAATAAAAGCCAAGGCACATTCTTAAGCAAATTGTAGACACATTTTTCCATACCTGTTTCAAACTAAAATAGGCATTTTGTTCTGTCAACTTTTAATCTACATGTCCAAAACTGTACCAGAGTTAGAATTACTTAATTTGCTCTTCAAGAGTTCAAAATAAGGTTACATTTTAAACATTAAGATGAAGGAGGACAAAACACCCTTTAACAACTGTTTTGTTTTTCAGAGACAACAGAATCCTGGTAGGAAAATCTCTCAGTAAGCACTTCAGAGACAAAAAATGTAAAAGAAAGTACACACACTCCTCTTTCTGTTACTCATTTCAAAAGTATTAATTCATGGCTGAAAACGCGTATGTACATCCATGGAGCTGTTGATATTACTTCAAAATCAGAGAAATGCATAAGCTTTTGCAGTGTTACAAATCTTAACTTTGCAAGACTTAGTCCCCTTTCCTTTTCCTTTGATAAGCCATTATGAACCCTTTGATAATCCTCATTTCAGAAAACAGCAGGTAAGTCTTCAGACTGTTGTCAGCTAAGCACACAATTTAAAGACTCTATTACAGATCAGATTTTCTTTAAAATACATTGACAGCAGACCAGACATGGATTTGCTGAATATATTAGAATGATTAGGGAACAAAGATAAAATTATATACTGTACCTTGTCATACTGACAAACTATCACATTATCAGTGTCAAACAAGTCTGGAGTGTCCTGCTCGCTGACATCATCACCAGAATTTAAGGGGTCCTAGAGATCAAAATTGTATTTTATACATTCTTTCAGAATACCATTCGTGGTACTTGACGTTAAATGCACCTAGAACAATAAAGGTTACCACTGCAAAAATCAAGGCCTGGAGGCTACGAAGCCCACGTTGCACAAAGCTCCTTTATAGGCAAAAAGGGAAATACCCTAAACAAAAACACAGGTCAAAGAGCAAGGCTGCTAACTGACAAAGCTGACCCCAGTAACTGAAATACTAATCAATTATATTTATTTGAAGTCCAGATGCTAGGAGTTGATTCTCTAGGACACAAAATTGCACATTAAGAAAAGCCTTTTCCTAGGAAATGAATGTACTTGCATCCCACTGGTCTCTTCTCTGTCTAATCCCCTTTGGTCCGTCAGAAGGAAAAGAAACCTAGATTTCTATCCTGATCTTACTTAAATACAAAGCAGAGCTCCATTCCACTGAGGCCAAGGTTTTACCACACGACTTTAATTCTGCTCATTAAGTACTTTAATGCATCCAATAAACAAATGACTTCTCAACATCTTTCATTTGTTCATGCTCCTCATGAGCTCTCAAGTAGTTCCTCAGCAGTACCGCCTGCCTCAAGAGAATGTAACTTAACAATGCACGCTCTGCACTAAACTTACCAGGAATTGCTCTGGGTCAAACAATTCAACTGCCAAGACAGACACACTACTGTAATGTGCTTCACAAGGCTTAAAAGTAAGTTACCTCCTCAACTATTTGGGGCTCTTCATTCTCATGACCACTGGTGCTAGACTCTGTGTTTGAAATACTGTCACATTCTTCATCATCATCTTCCTCATCCTCCAGAACTTTAAGATCCTCCGATTCAGTAATACCAGTGAATTCATTCTCTTCCCTATCTTTTGTACGTGGTGGTTCTTCCTTAGGAGAAACATCACCAGTACCATCGAGCTGAATTATGCCTTCAATGTCACTGCAGATATCCTCCTCCAATCGTAAATTAGATTCCATTTGCTCAGTAGGTTCCATCTGACAGGAATAAAAGAGACCAGAGACAGCTTGTGAATTAACACTACATAGCCTTCCTTGTTCAATACAAAGCCTGAGATTTTTGTTTAATACAGCAAGAAGATTGGGGCATTGCAGTGACAGCTTCAAGTCCTGGCCTACTTCTAAACTGAGTACATTTGCAAATCTTATTCTCACACCTAATCTTCAGTGGAATCCGTACCAAATATTCTTCAGTAATATAGAAAGGCAAGTTCTTAGACTTTTCTTTAAACACCATTGTACTCAAACAACTTCTTTGGAAAAGGACAACAAGCAGGCCTTTAGAATTTCTATTGCAAAGAAAACTCCAGAAACAAACGAAACAACCAAAAAAACCAAAACCCAAACCAAAACAAAAAACCAGGCTACTACCCTGCCCCCAAAACAGCATTTTTCATTTTTGAAATAAAAGTCAAGATGAACTCATGCCTCCCTCAACTCAGTCAAAATGCTGTGTTTAAATTAGATGTAAAAAGCTGAGAGAGACAGTAAATATTTCAGTACTTCAAGTTACTGTTCATAAATTGCTAGAACTCCTAAAAAGAGCATTCAGAGGGGCATAAAAGGGCTCTAAGCTTTCAGCCATCTTCAGTTTCTCATTAAACCTTTGTTGTAGCACTTAATTCACATGCACATGCACCTTCTAGTCCACAAAAATAAACTTTGTTTTGACCTTCCATTCTTACTACAAACAGCCTTCATCAGCCTGCCATCAAAGTTCAGATGAGTAACATAACATCCTTTTATTTACAGTCATTTGTCATCACTGTCATTAAATATACATTTAATAAGTTTGCTGCAATCCCCTATAAGCGCTACAACCCAAAGTCAGAAAGCCAGCCTGAACTTAAAACATCTGCAAATTATTTCTGGAACAAAAATTAAATGGGGTCAGGAAAGTGGCCTGCTAATTAAAATAATTCAAGTTTTCCACACAGCTCAAGCTGCATTCTAGTTTGTTCAGGAGTTTTTCGCAAGGAAATACATTTCCTTTCGGCAGATTTTCACTTAATCAAACCTGACTTTTCATGCTCAATCTGCATTCGCAGTGCAAGTTAAATGCTCTTCACACATTACAAGCTAAAACTAATCCCAGTTGACACTGCAAAAGCAATTCACCCACAACTGGCCAGTATCCATATGCAGATCCAGTGACAGAATCACAGGGAAGTTCTCAAAGGATCATTCGCATCTGCTCAGGCGCAAAAAAAATAAAACTATTATCCCCCCAAATAGTAAGTCTATACATTACATCTACCCATTAAACTTTAAGTATTTTTTCAATAGACATTCTCTTCAATGCCAGTATTTCAGCAATATTTGTGACAAATTCTTAATGTACAAATAAGCAGTCAGTTACTGCTATTCAAAGCAAGCTCAAGAATGAACTTTAAAATTGTAACAATTCATTATTTTTATTTAGAGGTGCTACTTGTCACTTACAGATGTGTTTGTCCACATCTCTTACGATACTTCAACCACCCACCTCCGGCAGAGGGATTTTCACCCGCTGAGAACTAAAATGTCTCACCTTGTCAGAGGCAGCCATGCTGTCCTGGTATTTCAGTAGAACGTTATCATCCAGATCTTTGCCCATGATAATCAGGTCAATGATATCATCAGACACCTGCTGCTGCACCAGTTCCGGAGGCTCAATGTCTAACTGCCCTGTCACATCCAGCAGCACGCTGCTCGAGCTGTTTGCCAAGGATTCTGCAGGAGAAAACCCTTCGGAGGGTTCTGGAGTAAACACAGCTGCGTGAAGATCCCCGCGCTGGGATTTTTCTGTTGAGCCTGCACACTGATTCAATGCCGCATTAGTTGCGAGCTGCTGCTGACTCACAGAAGGCTGCTGGACCAACGTAGTATTGGCAGAGTCCTCCAGGTGGTTTCTTTCCGTGACATTTGCTTGAAACACCACGGTCTGTTGGGCAGCGGCCTCCTGGGGTTGCAATGTCTCAGCAGCTGCCTGGGCAGAAGCTGCATTCACCTGTGCAACACTGGCAATGCTGGCTTGCAGAACTGAAGGTTGCCCAAGGGACTGAAATAGCTGCTGAACAGGAGGATGTAGAATACTTGCATCTCCTGAGGCCTGTGTAACCAAAACAGGCACATTTACCTTATAGAGGTGCCCTGCGGAGAGAAGAGGCAAAAACTGCTTCAGCAGGTTAAACTACAGACTCATCCTGGCCACCGTCCTGTTACCACCAATAGCCAAGAGCAAACACTCAGGCAAACTATGAGGAACAGAGTGTCTACAAAGCAGGTCCCCAAGCACAATTTCAGCCTCTGAAAATTAACTGTTCAGAGGCTTTTCAAGTCAGACCTTCCATCCAGACCACCGCGTTTAATATCCCTTTTTGGTTTTAGCCTCCACAATGCTGTGTGGCAGTAAATTCAACAATTTAATTACATACGAGGGGTTTTTTTGGAAAAAAAAAAAAGGAAACCCCTGTTTTGAATTTGTTTCCATGTCCTTTCAGAAACTGAGGAATACAATAGTCTACTGTTGTAAACTATTCCATATCTACAGGGACAGTTCACTCCTTTAAAAACCTTTAGGTATCCTCTTTGAAAAAACTGCCTAGTTTAATTTTTTTTAAAAAAAAAAAAAGAAAAAAAAAAGACCCCTAGTTTATCTGTCCTCTCATCGTATGAAACCCACTCCAAATATTTAAAAGTTATTATCAGTGCCAGAATTAAGATGCCAGAGCTAAGTTCCCAATGTAATTAGTCTTTTCCCCACATACAGAGTCACTGACAGGTCTCAAAACCTTAGGAATTACATCTGAAATATCTTGTGATACTAGTTCTCAAAGACTAGCTGTTTGAGGAACGACTCAATCTATGACGGAAATAAGCTTTCCGCTCATCACACCTTAAGCAGTACAAGCAGTACAGGCAGTTTTATCAGCAAAAGAGTGTGAGCAAAAAGGTTAATGGATAGGTGGATTTTATTCAAATAAGAAATCAACCAATTGTGAAGCATCAAAGTGTCTTCACCTTTTTTAAAACATGGAAGACTGTCCCTCATATAGGAGGAGATAGCTGTGTCTGGGCTGACAAAGGAACACATTTGCAAGCAGTCCTAGACCAAAAACCAAACGGCATCACCTGGCAGCCCACGTTAACTGATCTTGTAAGTGTACACACCCAACACACTAACTAATCAATGTAACTGTCCCCCATGCAGCAATTACAAACACAAACGCCAAAGGAAGAAGGAGGTAATAGGCTCCACCCATCTAGACTTTAACTTCCCTTTTATCTACTGTACTCGGGACCATCTTTCAATATCCACATGCAGTCAACACACAGTAACATTTCACATCTCTTTAATCTCACCAGATGCTGCCTGCAGCGTCACTCCAGCTGGAACATGTACAGGATAAGCGATACCCGAAGGGAGAGCAAGAGTTGCACCCACTTGTGAAGCACCCTAGATACACAAGAGCTTTATTAAGAAATAGTGCGTACTTTAGCCTCTAAATCTCACAGGTAACATATACAGATGAAATGCGAAGCCTTTTTGTGATCATCTTTAGTGAAGAGTTGCTTCAGACTTGTGAGGTTTGGACAGATATTCTATATTGACAGCTTAATGACTTGCCCTGAGCGATCCCTATTTTCCAGTTATCACATTCCCTTCTTGTTAACAGAACACTTTCCTGCACCCCTGCAATATACACACCACCCAGAAAGGCATTCTTCCGCTCAGAGACACTCCGCAAAGCACAGACTCCTTGCCAAGGCCTATGAAGTCACTTCACGTTCTCTTTTTCTCCTGGAAAGCAAAGAGTTGCATATACAGCTCTCTGTCAAGCTAGCTGTTCTGGGCAAATCCAAATTTTAAATCAGGAAACTTGCATGTTACACAAACATCTTCCCAATACCATATTTCAGCTTGGCAAGCTAGTAAGCTTAAGGCTTAGGAGGCACTCAATAAGTTCATCAAGCACTACCAATTAATTGTCCCTCCTCTCAAACAGAGTTCAGAACCTGTCAACTCTATAAACATTCATTTTCTTTTGGGTGATTTCTACACCTCAGAGATAATGCTGCTCCCAGCTTCGCTAGTGCCAGCATTTCCCAACCATGATTTATTTTAACACTCAGTAATTTAAAAAAAGAGAGAGAAAACGGATCTGCAGATGTGCATTTTCACTGCTATCCTACGGGTTAAATACACACAGTCATGTCTTCCAACACTTCCAGCCGCACTGCTTGCAAAAACAACTGATAGATCCCCATCCTTTCTCACTGTTCAAGCAGTAGAGTTACAGCTCTCCCTCTGCAGACTGCTCATTTTTGTACTGTTTTTCTAAAACAAACAAACAACACACACCCCCCCCCCAAAAAAAAAAAACACCCAACCAACAAAACAAATTTTAAAAGGGCTAGAAGTAACAACAGCGAGTTTCTTCAGCTGTTCATTCTCTCTCAGCAGGACTCCTGCTTTTTTGCCTACATATAGAACAGATTAATCTGTCATGAGAAATGCTATTTTTTCAGTTCCTAAGTGCTTGTCCTAAGCATCTATACATGGAAAATATTTAATACTTGTGTCCATTTAAGCCTATGAACACCTGACAAACTTAGCCATTTAGAATTCAGAATAATCAAAATTGAAATAAAATGTCACCACAGCTACATACCAGGTCTGCTGCTGTGAAATGCTGAACACCTCTGCCAGTTGGGATGACTAAAGAAGCTATGGAAAAAATAAACAAAGCACTCAATACTGATTTCAGTTGGAGAAGATAAGCCAAAGGAAAAACTTCCACAGGCTTCAAAAAAACCAATTTAGGTAGCCCTAACCACTTTCAAAATCTCCAGCTGGAGGACAATTCAAATCACATTTACAAAAAAAAACCAAAACAAAACAAAAATAATTCACTGGCTTCAACAGATTGTTTTGCTGTAGTTTTGTCCTTCTAAAGCTTAGAAATTACAAGGTAAAGCTCATTAAATATAAAGCCTCCAACAGCAAACAAACCCAAAAGTATATTCCCTTTTACCACATGAAATAAACAAAACATCTGTCTTCAAAACCGTTATAAAGATTGTAAAAAAGAAAAAAAAAAAAACCCAACCAAGCAACCAGATTAGGCACGCCTGCCCAATGCCCAACCTCAAAGTGCACCATGACACAGATTCTCATCAAATCATCTCACATGTTTTTTGTTCTTTATTGGGAAAAGTCCTAATGGCCTCTCACATTGGGAGAGGCCTCAGCTGAGCATTACGCTCTACTGTAACATCAGCACAGTGCTCTGCTAGACCCAGCTAGACATAACTGAGAAGATGCTAGACCTAATAGAGAAGTCCTGATGTCAGAGGCTGTGTGAACGTCAAGTACTTCTCTGCAACAGAAACACCGCTTTTAGGAAAATTACCTGAGAGATAAACCAAGAAACCCCCCCCAAAACTCCCACTCTTCTGTTTGAGCATGGGATGACATTTTAACATGTGCAGAATCAGATTACAGTCCAACATGGTGGCAGAGCTGCGGGGCACAAACATGCCATATAACCTCTGCACACAGCATACCACACTTTAAAAAGAGAAGCAAAGGCTTAACTCTCCTGGTGAATCTGCAATAGAAGGGCTACAATTCTGAGCTGCAGACAGGAAGGCTAAAATTCTCTTCACGTTTAGCTACTGGAAATAAGCAACAGATCAAGAGCATGCAGACATACTTGCATTAGTTTATGTAAGTTTAATTCATCCTTTATTAGTCAAATACTGCTTTCAGATAATTACAGTTGCCCAACACGCCAGCTGTGTACAAAAGCATCACAAACCAAGATTACTGCAGCACCTTCAAGTCTTCCAAAAAGACTCTTGACTCACTGAGCTATTCTTAAATTGCATCTGTTGTGTTCAACAACATCTGACCTGCTGAAGCCTGCAGAATGCGGTGAAAATTGGGCGGCAACTGCAGGGTAAACTGTGGAGAATGGTGGCTATGTCTGAAGAAGCCTTCTGTTGCTTTAGACTGCATCACCTTGGTTTCCCAAAGCTGCAGAAAGATTATCATTAAGGTCAACAGATATCAGCTTTAGCAAACAAACCACATCTAAAATGGTAATCAAGTATTCCTAGTTTTTCCAAGAGTAAATTGAACCATTCTATCCCATAAACACAGTAACAATCACTACTACAGAATTTTTAGTTCCGCCAGTTCAATGCATCATTCACAGGTTATTCATAATTCTAAGTCAGAGCAAAATTTTGCATATTTTGGAGGACAAATGAATGGACAGGTACATCATCTTAAAAGAGAAAAAGATATACAACTTCTATTAATGCAATGGAACACAACAAACCTGCTTCAAGTCTTTCAGAACATGTTCCTCTAAACCCTCTTCTGCAAAGAGCTCCCGCACACCTTCAATCACATCGTCGATAACGGACTTGTATAGCTTAGGCTACACAAACAATACCCAAAATATTTTCAAGTTGAGATGAACATGAAGTAATTTGAAGTGATAGCACAAAATCTAATTTCACTACACAAATTACTGTTACAAACTGAACAGCATGAACAGATCAGTGTAATAAACTGAACACTTTGTGAAGTGAAAGCTCTGCAAGTTCACACATTCTTTTAAATCTGACATCCCTGGGAACAGATATCCCTGGAAAAATACTGGATTCGAACCTCAAATTACTGGTTTCTGCAGGCTACAGAGATGCTTAAGAAAATCCTAGAAACATTACAAAAACAACTGCTGCGCTGTCTTTTCAAACAAGCATGTCCAAAATATCATTTTAGAACTGCCATTTATCGCTTAGTATCATTCTAGTGTCATCGCCCCTTATTTAAGGGCCAACCAACAACAAAAGCTACTAAAAATTAAATGTGCCAATTCTATCAGAAGCCCGATGTAAGCAACCTGCAAGAAATAACAGACTTTTTTTTTCCCTTTGTGGTAAAAGTCTGATGCTGTATAGCAGTCTAGCTATGGAAATTTTAATGCTACAGTTACCAACACATATCATTCATCTTATAACAGGACTCCAACACAACATTTTATTCCTTCCGCCCATGTTAGTGATTAAATCCTAATCTTGCAGTCAAACCTGGACAACAGATACACATGAGCTTTAAGATTCAACCGCTCAGATGCAAGTGTAAGATAATAAGCTTTTAGCAGTTTAAAGGTTTTTAATCTTGACTATCATTACCACCAGAACAGCCCATACGAGATGAAACATGATGCTGAAATTTTTCAGGAAACCTTAGAAGTCAAGACTCTGGGATATTAAGTCACATCTTTATAACTCAACATCAAATTAATATTTTACTGCTCTAAAGTTCTTCTAAATTGCAGACAATAAGCAATGTTTTTTTTTAAAAACCCTAAGTTATTAAGAAGTAGAACATTACACTTTCTGCAAAAACCTATCAGCACAACATAGCACTACTTTAAAATAACCACCCATACTCATGGTACGATTTCTTATGGGAGGTTAGAGATATGCAAGATTTCCCCCAGCACATTTCAGGATACTAGGAAGACAAAAAAAAAAAAAAAAAAAAATTGACTCTTGTACCACTCCACTAAAAGACGCTGACTAGCCTGCATGTCAAATGCTTTGCCATCACTGCTAGTCCAGGAGAGACGGAATTTAAATCTTCCAGCAGGCCTATTCCTCTCCCCAGGACTGCCAAGCTACAGTAAGTGCAAGTATTTATTATGCAATATAAAAACTGTGCATAGCAACTGTAAAATTCAAACACTACATGCTTCCAGATTATAGACAAATGGTTCCAGTGCAGCCACTGGTGCGCTCCAGTTCCACACTCCTTTGCCAGAGCCAGGCCATCCCCACTGGGAACTGCAAACGCCAAAACTGTCACCAACTTCTCTGCTTTGGGTAAGAGAGGGGTTTATCAACACCCCAATCCAGCAGAGCCAAAACCAAGCCTTAAAGCGAAGCCTCCGAAGCTTCCCTGGGATTACTGTCCTCTGAAGGACCACAGTAAGTCCCACACAAGGAGAGGCAGCAGCAGATAAAGCCGGCGGGGAGAAGCTGCCACTGTCCTCCTTGACGCCTTGCACAGCTACTCAGTGGCCACAGCAATCTCTGACACGAGGCTTTTGCCCACAGAACGCTTTCTAAAATAAAACCTCCAAAACCTAATGGCTTTCGAGGCCACCCCGGGCTCCCCGCGCCAGGGAACGGCCGGCGCCTCCTCCCGGAGCCTCCGCGGGCGGCACCGACTCCCACCGGGCCCGGGGAGGCGACTTCCCCGGCCCTCACCCGGCCCCATCCCCTCCCTCTCCCCGCTCGAAGGGGCAGCTCGGCTCCTCGGGGCCGTTCGCAGCCCGCCCTAGCCCGTCTACACAGCGCGGGGTCGGGGCCCGGCCCGGCCCGGCCTCGCCACCGCGGCCCCTCACCACAGGGTTAGCGTGAGCCATGGCGACGGCCGCCAACCGCCCAACCGCCCGCCCGCCTTAAGGCGCCTGCCCGGCGCCGGCCCCGCCCGGGCCCTCGGCGGCCTTCCGCGGCTGAGCTGCCCGCTGCCTTCCCCAGCCCGCAACACCCCGCGCAGGGCCGCTCACCGGCCGGAATCGAGCGCTGGTTACGGAGCCCGGGGTATTCTGGCAGCTCCCAAGGCCAAAGAGAGGGACCAAAGCCCTGAGTTCGGACCCTGAGCTCTGGCCTGAAACTTCATCTCCTGAGCACAGAGGAAAGGAGCCTTCGGAGAACCCGGCAGAGTGAAAATACACCTCAGAAAGCTGGCTACAAAAGCATGTTCTGTTACTCTAATAAACTCCAAAGTCATTATTACCGTATAAACAGGGAGGTAGTTGAAACTACCAGTGAAGTAGCATCAGTCTGGTACAACTACTCAAATTATTGCTTACATTTGCAGTAATCTGTTCATACACAGCGATTTACAAATTTAGCAGTTCCTCATCTGGAAGAGTGTTCATTAATCTCATATATATGGGAGAATACATACTTTGGTCTTTATACACCTTGTACATGGATTGGTGTTGCCTTGGTGATTCTGAGAACCTTGAAACATAATCTTTTTCCTTTCTTTTTCCTTTCTTTTTCCTTTCTTTTTCCTATTTTAGGTAGCCAGGCAGTTAACAGTGCTTTCTTGGCTTGTGAAGAGAAGTCTCACCCATTCGGCTTTAATTTTTAAGGCTGACTTACACATCCTGAAAAATGAAAATATTTTAATTAATATACTGACAGACCCTTAATTACATAACCAGACTAACACCTACAACAACAACAGAAAGTGAACATCCATAATAATATTGTAAGTTGCATTTTCACCAGTGAGACAAATGTAATTTGCTATTGAAGTAATTTTGCTCTGCTACAAAATATGTTTAATGACACTGTCTGGCTCTTGAATTAAACAGCAGTTGCATATTCAGCTGTTCCGTATGCCCTGCATCATCATGAGGAAAAGGCGAGCCATGTTGCTTTACTTATAGAATAATTTAAATAATGAATCATTTTTTGAAAGCACAGTGCTCATCTGAAACTGTTTGGGATAGTGCATACCAAGAGCATCATTATTCTCCTCCTGTCTGGTGAGTCCTTTCAGGTTAGCAGAGATAGCAGGGAGAAGTTGTAGCCTTTAGGACTTCACTGAGCACTGAAGGTTGCAGATGGTGATCCTGCAACCGGCTGTGACTTACTCACCAGACTCCTACACCTGCTGCTGAGCTATCTGCCAGCATGCTGTATAGCTGTTTTAGAAAGGTGGAAGTGCAGGAAGAAGATTTATAAATGAGTTCCCTGCTTTCTACCACCCTTTGTTTATCTAGGGATTACAAAGTGCCTTGAAATTGGAACAATTTGTGTGCCTAACTTCCAAAAGATAGTGAGGTTGGGGAGCCTGATACCAAAGGACTTCTCCGATGGCTCAGATAATGATCAGGTTACTTTGGCTATGTCCACATGAAAATTTGCAGACCAAAGCAAGTGATCTTCACTTGCACTTCAGGTTGATAGCGTATTTGCCTATACCTGGCACATCCCATCAGCACAAGGCGTTGTGGGCGTACCCTATGGGTTCTAAATTACACCCTTTGTATTCCCAGTGAATCCCAAACTCCTGTCACCAAGGTCACCGCGTCAGCTCCCCTCATAGAAGGGACAGATGATTAAGCCTACTGACAGTACACAGCTGTCACTGGGGAGAAAATAAAAACTGGGAATGGGAATACAACTTTCCAAGCTGCACAGGGAGGTTGCAGAGGGTGCTTCCTGCTAACCAAGGCACTTATGCTTTCATCTGAGGTCTAGCAGCATCCTTTATATAATTTATTTTACAGACTCCTAGGGAAGATGTCTTTTCATCCAAGCATTGCGAGCAGTGTCGACTGAACAGCATGAGAAAGCCTGGTATGTACTGAAAAAATTCAGTCTTCTCTGAGCAGTTAAAAATACTAAAATATCTATGAATTGCATTACTCATACTGACTGGCTAGCTTCCATATTGGTGATCTTAACCTAGCAGCAGTGTCCTGCATTATAAAGTGCAATCCTGCAGTTATTTTCATGCTTATGGATTTTGTTAACATTTAACCCCACTTTTAAGCGATTAAACTGAGGC
Source organism: Coracias cyanogaster (assembly GCA_033124195.1). Lineage (NCBI taxonomy): Eukaryota > Metazoa > Chordata > Aves > Coraciiformes > Coraciidae > Coracias > Coracias cyanogaster. The sequence continues at coordinate 11,569 of JAVSBS010004206.1, read as the reverse complement.
ACAGACACACCAAACGTCTTGCCCAGGCTCACAAATGGCAGTCAGGAACCGCATCCAGGTTTCATCTGTCTTGGTTCAGCTTCCAATCCAGCTCTCCCCATTGCAGACACTTTAAAAGCTCACGAGAGTTTTAGAAGTCGGGTTATCAAAAGGATTAGCATGCTGATCAAACCCTCCTGATTTTTCAGGGTTTTTTCTTAGCACTTGGGATGGTGCTGCTTAAGGGCACCTCAAACATTCGTTTACAGGACAGGTTTTAATTTGTAATTATTTATACTCCTCTTGATACATGATGTCTAGAGAAGATTTATTTTTGGATGATGAACCTTTATTAATCCTTAAAAAAATGACCGTTTTCAAATGCCTTTCCGCTAGAAACGGAGAGCCCTCATCAAACTCAGATACTTGGTAATGAATGCCCTCTTCTGTTTAAATCCAGCACTGCTGCTCTAGAGGAACATGGCTGCTCAACCGCAGGACTGCAGAATTCTTTCTCAAGGCATATTTTACAAATGCCACCTTGCCCCTCTTTCCGAATAAAAGCAATCATTCTTCGGAGGAATCTCTTGCAGAATCCAGGCAGTCCTCATGGAGATGCCTTGACACGAGCAGAACTGTAATTTTATTTTAAACATGCTCTCTAACATGCTCCCTTTGTTTGCAGCTGTTAACTCATAGATATACAGCACTCTAGTCTCATAACCAATTTTATTAACAGCGTGATTTTGTTGAAAGCTCCATCATTTCCATCGGAGCTCTCAGACAGCTGACACTGGGACCTGTGATTTGTTTCTCTTTCATTTATCATGTGTGACTCTTGTTTCTTCAAGGGCCTCTCCTTTTTTTATCTGATTTAAACCACTTTATCAGAGGAAACATAGAAAGAGCTGTCCCTTAATTCAATTTAATGACAAATTTTCAGGACGCTGAGTAGCATAAGAAGAGCTCTGACCTGTATGAACTGCTATATAAAAATGGCGTCCTGATGGATCTAATATACTCAATAGGACTGTATATCTCAGCTCCTTGATAAGCCCTGAGTCTCATGTAGTATGAGTAGGGCTAATTAAGGATGAAATAAGCCTTGCCTCTCCTAAATACTCACCCTGATACATATGCCTTTTGTGGAGAGAAAGCCTCAAAGGGAAACAGCAGCCACTAGCCACTTCTCTGTCCTTATCTGTGTCCCTGCTTTCTACCATGCTCCTGCTGGTGCCCAGCTCACTGCTCATCTCCTGTTCCCTCACCTCCTTTGCTGTGTGCCTTGTTTCCCTGGGTATGACATACGGATGGTTATTGCACCCTCTTTCCCTGGAGAGACCCCAAGCTCCTGACCTGCATCCCCAAGAAAAGCACCAGTCCAGCTCCCTCCTCTTTTGTCTACTGTCTTTGCCTTCATCGCTCTCTAAGCCCCTTCCCTGTCGTCTTATTTTACCCCCCTTCATCAGTGGCTGAAATCCCCCTTCCTTCTCTCCTGTCTGTAATCGCCACTTATCCTGGGCTCCCCAGCTCCAGTGGAGAGGAACTAGCTACAGGGGTGTGCAGAACCACGCAGAGGCAGGGTGCAGCGGGAGAGTAAATGCCAGAAACATCCTCTCTCCTTATTTGAATTAGCTGCTGGAAGTTCATAGTTGAGCAGACCATTGCAGAAGTCCAGCAGTTTTAGTGTGAAGTTAAATAAGAGCAGGGCAACATGTTTTGGTCAAGGCCAGTTTGCTCTGTCTAACTTTGCATTTGGTAATTTGGAGAGGAATAAAGCTGAGTGACCACTGTAGCCCCTTGCACCAGCAGTGAGTTTTGCTGCACCAACCATACCACTAAAATCGTCTAGCAAGTGACTTCGACAGTTGAGGCACAGCTTAGCAGTCAGATTCTCCTTTTTACTGACTAACTAATACCAGTTTAACTCTACTAAAGATAACAGACGTACGGACACTAACGTGCATTGCCATATTGAGTCTTGGAAGCATTTATGCGAGGACCTCAATATTTGCTCAAGGTCATCTTCCTGAGCTTCCCTTTCTGAGGAAACGTGGTTGGACTCCTGCTAACCTAATACTTGACTGTACACACCTCCTCACTCTTCTCCCCTGCCCCCACCACTCTACTTTTGCATATATCTACCTGAAATAAATCTTCTGCACACCCCTTTTGATGTTACAACCACACAATTAGCAGCAAAGATACTCAGTAATGGCTTTCCATGAAGGAGGCTAAAACAGCCTTTCACCTTTTCTTTCCAGGCAGTGGATGGCTTTCTGCATTTCAGATGAGCTGTCATCTAAATCTTGGTGTCAGTACTTAAATGTAGACAGTAAAATCTACTCAACATTATGGATGACTTGCCAGATGAAGGTCCCTCCCTAGAGAGCTGTCCAACAAGGTTACAGTGGTAGCTTACCTCTGGGTATCATCAGGCTAATGCCTAAGTTCTTGCTTTAAATCTTCCCTTTTCCACTGCTGGGTTTTATCTGATATTTTTATTGCATGTCTTGTAGCATGACCGTGTCATTGGTCCCTTGCATGACCAAAAGCTTCCTCTCCAGGAAGATAGATTACCATTACCAACAGCTGTCCAGATGTGATGCAGGGATGCTCAAGACAGCCTGAGAAAGTTCTGCTTGTCGTGTAATGGCAGCACATACGATATGCAGGCAGGGCCAGCTGCATGGCATGGCACTGCCCTGAGCTATGGCACACCACAAGCAGGCTCCCGCTTGGCTTGTTTGGCTAGGGCATCTCTCACTGTGCCCCATCAGCTTCACAGACACTTTGTTGTGTCTCCAGTGGCTCTGCCCATACCCCCGCCTTCCTCAGCTGCTCCCAACTTCTTCTCCCCACCCCAGGAGCCTGTTCAGTTCATTTCCCCCCCGCATCCCACAGCTACTTACAACTTTGTTCTTCCCTTGAAGGCACGTCTCTGCATAGGTTCCTCACCGCTTTTCTATTTCACTCCCTTTTGTAGGTAAACTTTTCACCTTGACTTGGAGGCAGCAGTTCTCTTTAGCCCTCACAAACAAGCTCTGTCCGCTGCCCTTTCCTTCTGCCAACTCCCTGCTCAGTCCCTGCCTCCTCCCTCTTGCCTCCACTGCCAGTCACTCATCATGGGTCTCTTCTGCTCCCAGCACATCCCCACTTCTGAGTTTTTCCCTGCAGACTTTTATTGTTGAATATGGAAATATGGAAATGGCAGTGACAGTTAGTCTGTATTAAACTGAAGAGGCCATCACAATGCAATGTAATGCTGGGCTGTACCTACCCACAACCAGACATACCTCATCACGCTGCGGCTTATGGGATGGCAAAGCAGAACTGAAACCAATGTTTTTTCTTTTCTTTCTATCAGTAAGTCTTTGGCAGGGAGCATGAACATCACTTACAACATGTTATGATTTTTATTGTAAAAAATTACAGGTTGTTTTTATTAAGGAATGAGCAGAGCTATAAAATAGCACATACTAGGCATAGCACATCCTAGGAAACCATCCCAAAAATAAATGTTTTCATGTTTTCGCTTGTATTCTATAGCAATTTACCATCTCACTTTTTCATGCACCTGAACCACATTGTTCACTGATACTTTTAAACATTGCAAACTGTTTAAGCTCTGGAAGAGGATTACACTCCTGCCAGACACCTGCTTTCCATTTGCAGGTGCTCACGGAAGGATAGAACACCAAGGAAGATGGATGTTAACTGTACTTCCCAGTGTTTCCCAGAGTAGCTGACTGGTTTGCTCGAGGCAGCAGCATGGGACAAGTGGTTATTTTAGACTTCACACCCATTCTGAGTGCTGCCCCACAAACCTCTGCCTGATTCCTGTACTACCCCATAGAGGTTTCACTACTTCCCCAGTGACAGCTCATTTCAAGAACAGCCTTTGAAATTTGTGAAAATCTTAAACAGTGGTTGCTGCAGTACATCGAAATATCCCAGAGAGATCAGAGGAAGTACTCAACAGGAAAAACCACGGTATTCTTTGGCTTACTATTGTTATGCAAATAAGGCAGGAAAAGGGCCTGCCATAAATGATCATTACTGGAACATAGTGCATTGTTCAGCTTTCTGCAACTAGCTTCATGTAAGACGAGGAGTGATGTCCCCCACTCACACACGGAGTGGAACTGCTCTTTCTAATAAACAGCAATACCTGATGAGACAAGATCAACCAGTTAATCATAGTAAATGTTAACACAAGCTTGATAAATTTATAGTGAGGGGACAAGAAACTGTTGTTTGAAATACAACTTTATTTTTTTAATCAATATGCAATCTACAAAATGTTATTACAAGATTATCAGCATGATCTGTTTATGCTTATACTGACAAAAGACCCAAATAAAATTGTATTTTCCATTAAGAATTAACAGCACTGCATCAGACTTATCAAAATTATAGGTAAGAACTACTAACTGCAGCAGTTAGTTACTGTGTTTAGTCAACAAAAAGACAAGTAAATGTAAAATAGAGGTGTGGCCACCAACACTGCAGCCAGGAAGTCCGTCAAGTAAAATAAAAGCAACTAAAAGCAAGGCATGAAAACATGTTTTCAGATGTAAAGTATTTTGGACAATTAACACGGAATCTGGAGGAAAAAAAAGCAAGGAGCATAAGGATGACTGCATCTTGGCATCATATTCATGGAGTGCACCATCATCCTCCTCAAGAGCTGCTACACAGGGGCAGCCAGACCATCATTCCCAGTCACTGCCAAGCTTCAGCTTTGACCCGGTGACACCCCTTTTCCTCTCTTTTGTGCTCTTTTCTAGGAGGAATAAGCAAGCCTCGCAGGTTGCTTACTTACTAGCATCATGAGTCTTCTACAGTGATTTTTTTTCTGCCTATTGCCACTATTCCTTTCTTCTTTTTTTTTTCCTCTCCTTTGTTCTTAGAGACTTTGATGCAGATCCCATTTTGTCAGTTAAAAGACTTCCATTGCCTTCAATGGGTGTTTGAATCCAAAATTACATCAAGTACCATTTACCTACAGTAATACAATCAGTACGAGAAAGATGAATGCAAAGATAAAGTTTGCTGGTTTCAGCTAATAACTGAATAAGGCAAACACACTATAAAAATAGCTGTTCTCATTGATTTCTGTTTAAAATATAAAATATCCCAAACCCTGCTGGTCCGTTGTGAAGGAAACACAGATAGTGTCTAAATACTGCCCTGTGTGTTAGCAAATGTTAGCAAAGATTATCAGCACGTTAGGCAAAGTGTCAGCATCATAAGTGACCCAAGCAGTTGGAAGCATTTCAGTGACTGCAGGGGCTAGCTGTGGGAAGCAGAGATCAGAGACGTGTGAAACCTGGCTCCTCGCATGACGCCAATGTACCTCATGGGTTATTTAAAGCTCCAATCCTTCTGCTAGCTGGACACCGAGCATCACAACAGCTTATAGCAACTGTTCCCCTCCCAGAATTACACTTGGGCTACTTATAGCCCAGATTTCTAAAGAATCAAAGCCCAAATTTCTGAAGAATCGAAGCCAGTATGGTTACTCACAGTCATCCACTGTACAGTTTGTAGAAAATGTTAGCAAATGAGTCTTAGACATTGAGAATATTTGTTCAGTAGGTTATACTTAAGGACATCAGACAATGCAGAAGAAAGGGGAAGCCAGGTTATTTCTGCTTTGGCATGTTGAAATAGCATAGAAATTAGAATTTGGTGGGAAAAAAAAAAAAAGTCAGACAACCTAAACTTTCTTTCATTAAACTGCAACCCATTCTGGCAGCAAGGCATACAAGCATCAGGTTGAGACTGAATGGGGTAATTATTCAGCCTTAGGCAGCACTAATTGTCAGGTTTAAACTGAAAGCCATGCATTAAACAGAGTAACTTTCTTTCAGTGTGGCAATATTTCTGTGGAATTAATTCCTTGTGATCCTGATCCAATTCTGATTAAAGTTAATGGCAACTCTTGCAGGCCTCAGATGGAAATCCAAGAGTCTGCAACATAGATAAAGCTGTGGCTTGACCTTTTTATGTTAACGAATTCAGTAAGGATGAATGATCATTTGCACCATACCAGATATAACACAGGCTCACTAGCAGGAAAGATAACTTGTAATGTGGCTGTTCATCACTTAGGCCGTTCAAAACAAGAGCTCATATCCTGAGGAGTCAGTGCTACGTGAGCTCTTAAACACATGCTGAGATGCAGGAGCCATTGCTTCTGCAGAACCTGTACCACCACCAGGTACAGAATGGCCAAGAGATGAGTGCTGCAAATGGGGATCCTAAGGTGAAAGAGTCCTAGAATAGCCCATCTGTCCCTCCTTCTTAAAGACAGAAAACTAGGGGCCAGCTGGGCAAGGTAGGCTTTGGACAAGAACCACTGCTAACAGATTTTCTGAATGAGCTGTATTAATGCTAATGAGAACTAGTCAGCCTTACACAAATGTCCGTGCAAGTATCTGCAACACATATTTTGCTTCCTCTACCTTACTGAGCAAAGAGGTTAATAGATACTGTAGTTCTAGTATAAATATGGACTTCAGCAAACTGCAGAGCTCTGCCATGATGCTAAGTATAAACATTTCACTCTATCACACACACCATGCCCCTTAGTTCAGCTGAGAAGTATATAAACCAAAATTAAATGCAAGTGAAAGAAACCAAACATGACTTGAAGGTGCTGATGGCTTCTCAAGTCAGAACATGGATGGAGGATGCAACAGCTGAGACGTATTTGGATCACTACTGCACTCAAATGCTTGCTTAGATTTATAATAATATAATCTGCTAATAAAAAGGGATATATAGAGAAGCCCAAGTACCATAATAGTCTATTTGGGGCTTTGGTAATGCAATACTCATAAAAAAATCCTGCCCTCAGGACTTACTATAGAATCTATTACCCATTTCATTCCCAGCTTCCAAATGGGGGGAAAAGTTTATTGTGATAAACTAGGTTCATATTATGGCCTTCTGTTTCCTCAGACTGGTAATTTTCTCAGTGCATATCCCACATATTTCTACTTCTGGGGAATAACATTTATCTGTATTTTTACACAGTGTTCATATAAACAGTTACAAGCTGTGATAAAACATAAAGTGAGACTTAGTGCATTACTATATTTTTGTTCTCCACTAATTTCAGTTTGAAGTAAGTGTAATTTTAGGAAAACTGCAGGGGGAAAAAAGAAGTATCAGGAAATTTTTTTTGATTTATCAGATTTTTTCAGACCTGGCGTTACAGCCTGCAGAAAATGACAAAGGGGATAATGGCTGAGGGGAAGCATAAAACCTTTCCCTAAATGCCAATAGTTTGTTGAAAACACAGTTAACACATTGGTACAGGATTAGCAGCTCAAGCTGCCTGCTGAAGCGTCACAGCTTCATTTCTCTTGTGATAGTCAATTCCTGCATTGATTGCCACAGCAAACACCTTTAGAGCCAGTAGCATGAAAACATCTCCCTTCCCATGCATGGAAAGACTGTCTTAAAAGTTACTCAAAGCAGCAGCTCCTGCGGTTTCCAAACCAACATCTGGAACTTGCATCCTAAAGGAGACCCAGAGCAAACAGCAGCAAACAGCCATTTCTTCAGTTTGTGGGGAAAATTCTCTGCTAGTGTAAATTCTACAAGCTTCCTCAAATTAAATAGGCCTGGACTGATTTACACTTGCTGAGGATCTGCCCCTTGTCTCACTTGCTGCAGTAGTGAAAAAGATTTGTCTAATGCTGGCACAGAAATTTCAGTCACATCTACCATATGTTTTTTCCCCCGAGAGATTACTTTAGAGTGAATCTATAAAGTGCTGGGGAGGAAAGACTCGCAGCCATAGAAAAATATTATTGTGGGGAATATTATTGCAGAGGAACTTTTCCCATTTTACCAATGAAATCACCCAGTTTCCAACATGTTAATTGAGGCTTCTGTCAAGAAAAATATTACGACTTGTTCTGTTCACATATATCAAGAGGAGCAGAAACATGGGGGACTTCAGCTTTCAAACCCCACTAAAAAATGTAATTGGTCCTGCTGGACCTTACACAGATGCTGGTCTGCACATAAGCACTCTGGCAGTCTTTATTGCTGAATAATATACGTCCAAGTGACATGAACTCTTTGAGTAGTGCCATTAGGTTTCAGTATGGAGTATGAGATCATTCCCAAGTCATAGATACACAACAGGAAAATAATATATTACAATCAGTCAATTAAGTGCTCACATCCTGCAACTCTTTACAAGGAGACCTTACTCATACCAGTATTCCCATGACAGGAAGCTTACTTGAATGCAGGCCAGTCAAACGAGTACTGACTTGCAGAATCAAACCCAAAAGCACTAAAAAAAAGAGAAAAATTCAGATGACCATGTTGATCCTAAACTAGGTCACTGCGCTGCTTCTAACAATAGAATTTCCTATGTAAATTGATTCCACTAATATCCTATGACAGTGCCTCCCTTCACTGCATGAGGCAGTTGCCAGCCTTATCTGGATCTTCTCCATCAAGCCTAATCCACTTCTTTTCAATTTCAACCTGTAGTTAGAAAGGAAAAAAACAGGTAGAATTAGCAAATGGTTGGGCACTGAAAGTGTGAACTGCAGCAAAGCATGAATAAAAGCTTTGACACAGAATTAAAACATTTCCAGACCCAACATATTTCAAAACCACTGCTCCCAAAAATAGCTCAGCTGAGGAAAAACAACGCTGCATTTGCAGTGCTGTTTCATCTTTGATCAGACAAGGGATTATTTTTTCACGATTCTTTTACTCAAAGTCATTATAACAAGTACATACAAGATGTTTGTAATACAAAGCACATTCACTTTGCAAATACTGTGGGTGGGAGTGGGGAGGAAGAAGAGGAGGAAAACACTGAGAACATAGCCCTGAAAATACCTGGCAATTGTAAAAAGCTTTCTGAACCACGTGTTTCTGGGGCTGCAGATCGCTCTCTATGCCCAGTGACTTGACTTCTGTTCCTGAGGCACAGCTATCATGAACGACAAACTGAACAGTAGCAAACGGACACCAGTCAGAGGGTATTTCCTGGTCTGATCCAAGTTCCAGTTTGTAAGACAGGCTGTGTGGATGATCTGAACCTTGAAAAAAAAAGAAAACAACAAAAACACAGTTACTTTTCTTTGTTTACAGTGCGAGGTTAATCTGCTGGCAGGAGAACACAACTCTATCTTTTATTAACGCAGAGCTGTTGTTATGATACAAGATTATTCTCTCTGTAATATTTTGCCATTTGGGCATAAAGTGGCCCCTTACTCATTTTTTGTCTGCTTCACCACGCTTTTCACAATTACTGCAGTTTTACAAATTAATTTGCTCAAGATTTACCAGATCCTTCCAGCTTCAGATTCGGAGAACAGCATTACAAACTTAGGGATTGGTTGCTAAATTTAGACTATTAGGGAAGAATCTCAGTTTTCTCTTAAAAACACATCCCATACTCTCATAGAAAAATAAAAATTGGAAGACCCCAGCTTAGCCAAGGCAGAGATGCTGCCCCGTGTCCAACAGCAACCCTTTCCAGAGCTCGCTGCTGTGTAGGAATTTTACTGGAGTGTTTATTTCAAGTACTACAGCTATCTTGTTGAACATCATTTATTACAGTGTGTCTATGGCAGAAAGATAAAGGCACAGCTCAGAGTGCTGTTCAAACAAGATACATCCCAGCTACCAGGATAAGGGCTACCGGGAGTCCCTTTCTAGTTTGGTTTGTTGTTGGAAAATAACATACCCTATTTCTTCCAGACAGAAGTATTACTAAAGTAACTGTCATGTTATAAAGCAGAATCATGAAAGACTGCCCATATATTGCTTTAATCCAGCCTTAGATCCTAGGGAACGCTCTCTGTAGCATTTCTTACATGTGGCAATGGTGAAGGAAAACGTTTCCCCTTCTCCTGGCATACAGGAACACCAGGGTGAAATGCCTGCTTTCCAAAGAAACCAAGGTCAGCAGGCTCACTATATGTGTGAAAGCAGTATGATATGATATGATATACTACAATACAATATACTACAACATAATATACTGAAAAGAATCCTTTATATCGCAGCTGCCTCTCCAAATTTTTCAGGGCAAAAAGTACTAATTCTGCATTTCTCCTCCTCTCCAGGATCTTAAGCATCAGCACAGACAACTACCTACCATTTGGCTGCAGAGAGAAAAAAAATAAGAGAAATAATTGGCTGTATTTTGTCAAGGGTAAGCCTGGAAGCATATATTTGGTATTCGTCCATTAGACTGAATGGCATCTTGAAGTTCAGGCAATAATGTGCCATTCTTTATGCACTGGCTTTCTCTGGTGGCAGGAATCAATTTTGTGTCAGAAAGAAGGAAATACTGAAGGAAACACTGAGCTTTATCCATCCCGTGAAAAAAAAGAAAAAGCTGTAACGCTCCACAAGGCTTACAGGCATTTCATAAGGCAAAAATAAGTTTTAAAAGTTACATCCCCATTGCTCCTGGGAGCCTTGGGCTGGGTGCAGCCTCTGGTCTGTGCTGCAGGTTTTCCCTGCCTCACAGCCTGCCCAAGCCAGTTCTGATTTGGGGAGATAATTTGTTTCAGCAGTTTGATGGGCAGAGTTCTGTCACATGCGTCTCTGACTTCACCAGAACAAAGTCTAATTCAGTAAACCATCCTGCAGATTTCATTCCAAGACTGGCATAAAGTCAACGGGTCCCTAAAAATCAAGGCTTAATGAGCATGAAATACATACTCGTCTTAAGCATGCTAAGACATTTAACACTTTGTTTTCCTTTTGGCTAATTATGTAATTAGCATAATTAATAAATCTCAGCTGGACAGGGTGCTCAGCCATCTTATCTAGACTCTGCTTTTCCCACGAAAGGTTGGACCAGACAATCCTTCCAAGCTAGTATTCTATGATTCTACAACAATTCCCTCCCTATTCCTCACTGTGACACTTAATGTCATGGTTAGAACATGATTATCTGGAAGAAAAGGTCCCCTAAATATGTCCAGTACAATAGCACCTTTAAGGTCAGTGGGGAGAAGTAGATGCCCAACAATGGCCAATGCCAAAGCCAACACAGGGGGAGGGAAACCAAACTGAGCAGGACAGGCTGGAAAGAACGGATGGAAAAACTACACCTCTCCTTGCAGACTTTACAACCCACCTGCCGCACCCATCAGAGCACTATGCTTTACAATGTGCACATACTAAAAAATGACCACTGCCACCCAGACCATGGCCCATGACCAAAAGCTGCAGCACTGTCACCTCCTTTTCATGCAAGAGCCTCCCGCTCTGTTCACTTGCACGTCACCTGCGCAGCAAGGCTGGTATGGGGGCAGAGTAGGAGGTACCGATGGCGACTTGCGCTAAATCAGTGCTCCCAGCATGTGTGAGACATTACTCACACCTCGGAACACGCTACAGGACAGGGTTCTTCAAGGTACTAAAGCACAAAGATACCCAGCTTGCAAGCCCATAAAGGTCTCAGGCAAAGGAATGCAATACCAGGGGCACGCAGTGTGTGGCCGCTCTTAGGACAGTAAGACAATACACAGAGACAGGCAGAACTGTAACATTATGGAGTTTATTACTGAAACAGGGGAGGGAACAA
>JAVSBS010004203.1:0-12953 GCA_033124195.1 Coracias cyanogaster | reverse complement strand
ATGGCTGGAGAATGTGTCGTTACAACATGCATCACTTCAGGGTTAGCTGATGTTATGCTGAAGCTTACAGTGGACCCAGGGATAGTTCTTACTTTCAGAAGCTGTGTAACTCAGCATGCTCATACAGGTGCTGTTTCTCCTTCAAAAGTAAACTAGTAGGAGAGGTACTAAGTCATGTTGCCTAGGAGAGTTTTTAAAGATAACCAGCTGGAGAAAGACTTCCAGCACTTAACAGCTTTGCACTTGCTTTGAAAGCACTGATGGTGCTCAGTATCCCTCCTAAAAGTAAGTAGCCTGCTGAATCCAAGGCTTTGGACAGATGCAGAAGCTTGTAAAGTAAAACTCACTTTTGTTTACAGGCTGAATTACAAAGCTGCTGTTAATTTTTTTTTTTTTCTTAAACAGGAATCTTTGAAAGAGGAAGATGAATCAGACGATGACAATATGTAACACATTGTTACTTCAAGCCAAGTTCATCTTTTCTTAATTTACCACAGGTTTGTTTATAATGTATGAAGCATGGGATGCTATCATGTACTTGTTGGAAGAAGTGACCAACTTGCACTAATAAATTTTCCATTTTACTGTCTGTTAGCTTTTACTTCCAATGAGTATAAGCCAGGATCATCAAGAAGCAACTGAGCTCTCTATCAAAACAGGTATTAAGAAGGAAAAATATTACCCGGCGGGTGTTGCTTCTTACTACAGCACTCTGATTTTCTGTACCTGGCCTGGCTCAAGTAATCTGCTGGGAAACTTGACAAGTCCCTTGTTTATATTGCAGTGTTTAATATTAAACTAGGACTTGGTTAATCAAAGAATAACCAATACCACAGTTTGCAGTTCACTCATAGCCACAGTCTGGCCTGCTCTTGGCAGTAGAGATGAGAACACCCCGGAGTGTAAAACAGCTGGTCCAGGTTAAGGTGATGTGCACAGCTGACAACTCTGAACAGCCTATGGAACAAGGAAGAGTTCAGGAGCAGACATTTTAATCTCAAGTATTAAGCTTAGGCTTCTCTGAAGAGTAGGAGAACGTACAGTGCTTGCCTTAAGTTCTAAAGCTGGGATATCTATTAAGCAGCGTAACCGGCGTCAGTGCTCGAAGAGCTAAACCCTTGTCAAGCAGCTTCATTCAGGTTTAGTCTCTTAAATCGCTTCTGAATCAGCTTTATCAATTGTTGACCTTCCCAGGAGTTGAAAACAAGCCTTCCTGCTTGCTTTCCCCACTTCCTAGGAAAAAGACTATTCTAGTCACTTCAAAGTCTTGAGAGACAAGGTCACAAACTGTTCCATTCACCACCTTGAAATTCACAATTGAAGTCTTGTACATGCAGTTAAAATTCTAATACTCAGCTTAATCTAAAACAGATTTTGTGATTAATCGAATGCTTCAGCTTTAGTACTACATACTAGTGATGAAAAGCTTTTCCTTACACATTTTATAGTTTTTTTTTTCCCTTTTGAAAAAAACACCTGGACTTCCACAGTCTGTTTTCTAATGGGATTACAAGATGTAGGTTCTACCCTTTTTTTGTGACAAGGGAAAGTCAGTAGAGATAGATGGGTCTGTCCTGGTACTTGGTGACTGTCTCAGCTGGAGTCAGGCTGCCTGAGCTCTTGCCTCTCCAGCCAGGCATAGCTTCCAAAGGCTGCTGGAGCTCGCCATCAGGCCTGGCTGAGCCAACGTTAGTCACGACCGTGACAAACTGCCTCCTTCAGTGTCTCCTCCTGAGGCAACAGCATAGCCTGACACTGAGTCAGCCTTTTGTTCTGCGTTGCATTTCCCCAAACTGCATTTACTACTACTGAAGTTTATTGCTGAGTCAGCTGTTTGATTCATCAGCGCAGCAGGAAATTCATCAGCGCTCCCAGTGTTACCAAAGGGCTGATGTTTTAGCGTGTATGACAGCAGAGCGTCTACTTTAAGTCTCTTCACTTTGTCTTTATACCTAAAATGTTGCTGCCATACGACTAAATGGGAGTTAAAAGCTGTCCTCAAGTGGTTTCACAGATCCATCCCATCCTTTGTGACAGCCATGCCGAATCAGGGACTGGAAGTGTTAACAGCTACACAAGTCAGGCTTCAGGGTTGAGAAGAGCAAGATCAGTTGAATATATTTAGATGACAAATTAGAAGGAAGATATTCTACCAAGGTAGGAACAGAGCCACCTACTTGCTTATTCAAATTTTCCAAATAGCTACTTCTTATTGGAGAACTAAAAAGCTCCTTTGAGGAACCCTGCTCTAATTTTGTTTGCTTGTCATGGAAAGACAAATAGGAAAGTCCAGTGAGAAGCAATTTGAGAGTCTATGGACAGCAGAGGACTGCTTGAAAATGGCCAATTGGAAGTTGAGTGGAACACTGGAATACAAAAATGCGTTGCTGGGCTAACATGGGCAGGGTCTAAATTTCTGAATTGGAGATTTGAGCAAGAGGTGATTAACAGCCTCATTTTTATTATTTCTGCCCAAAGCACAGGAAAGTTTCAGTTCTAAACAGATCAGAAAGGCCTAATTAGTCCATACCAAGCGGCACTTCTTGCTTCAGGCTCCACAAGTAACCTACTTAGTCCCGACTCTGGCCATTTATGGGAATACATAATAGAGCAGAAAGTCAAATACCAACTTGGAATGCATAACTGCAGTTCTTGCCATACTGAAACGCTCGGTTTTAATGACGTTCTGTTGCTTAAGACCCAAAGCACAGGCTGTAACAGAAAGTAAGAATGTATAGACCAACTGATGTCTTGAAGTCATCCCTCCATCAAGGATTATTTCACAAATACACAGATCCAGTGACAGAAGAGCAGGCTGCCTAGCAAGATGCTCCTCTTCCTTTAAGTCTCATACATCCACTGACTGTTACTCAGCACCTGATGAATCACTACTGATAGTTAATAGGACTCGCTATGTCACATTCCCTGGTACAATTATTTAGTCAGCAAGTCCAAATACAGAAGCATTGTTCAAGAGAATTAAGAAGGGAACTATCATGAACTGCAGGCGACAAATAAAACAACAGGCTCCAGTATCTAATTTACTTACTTAGATCTCCATGATTGCACCACGACAGATTGTACAATATTCAACTGGACTTGCAGAGTTAAAAAAATCAGGCTGTTGTGTCAGGATAATAAAATTTTCATTATTTGTACTACCTTTACGCGGCCATAAATGACTGGCTTGGGTAACAGCTTCATTACAACCAACTAGTGCTGCTGATGAAATTATGGTAGGATTGCGGAGTTAGAAGGTAACAAGAACAGCTCACAGAAGTAACCTGTATGTAAAGCTTCCTGCGTGGCATTTACCCGTAAGGGTATCTGAAAGAAATACACCTAGTCTGTCTTTGGTGCTGACTCTCAGAAAGGAAACATTTCAGATCTGTATGAGACAAATTGTTTGAAGTATGCCAAGCATCAGGTCGTTTGTTACTTCCTCCTCACCACCAAAAATAGCTTGATAGCCTGAGGTTAAAAGCTCCACGTGCTCCAAGTGTGACTGCCCACAGGGACACAGGACTGCCTGAGATGCTGTCTGGCTCCAGAGTCCAAGTCACCACCCTTAAGGAAGGGGATGCAGAATAACCACAGACGCTGTTCTGCGAGTCTCTTCCTTAAGAGAAAATTGTAACCATAGAAGGGAACACAAAGCAGTGAATTCAACAATGCATCTGAAGCATTTATCAGCTGGCAGATAATCATGACCTTGAAATATTAAGTGAATAGTTTCAAGATTCTGAAGAGAAAAATAGTATTAGTTGTCATGACAATTCTGAGACTGTAATAGCACAAGAATACAGCACAGAGACTGTTCACTCCCCCTCCTTTTCTTCCTTCAGTTGCGTACGCCTGTAACACAGGAACAAGCTTTTCCTCCACCCACCAGTTTTTCAAGTTACACGCAGCAAGGAATTTACTTTTACTCAAGAATTGAGATATTTTGAGACACCGACTGCTTGGAACTTTCCATCATAAAAGACCTTGCTACCTATGTTTTATTATCTGTTGTAGAAAACAGGTAGTAGAAGAGGTATGAGTGCAGCTGTACTGCTTGTCCTATAAATCTGTTCTAGTATTGGAGAACGCGGGATCTACAGCCAAGCTCAAACCAAGCCTCCTGTTTCCAGATGGACGAAGCAACCACCACGCAGTCAGTGCTCTTTCATCTTCCCTGCATTGCTATTAAAGGACTCTGAAACAAGTTGTTTAAAAATGGTTCTTCCAAGTTGCTGTGCCAACCAAAAATGGGCAGCTAGACTAAAGCAGGCAGAAGCATCACAGAGTTTATAGTCCAAACACGTGCATATAATTGGATACAGGAAAAACTGAAATCCCCATGAAAATTTCCCTAAAGACACTGTGAGAGCTACCCACTGAAAATACCATTTTAGGTGACGTGGTAGGACAAGCCAAGTAAGAGTTTAGAAAGAATATGGGGTGCTTTATTGCTGTATAAAGTTAGATATTATTTGGTATATGTGTTGTCTGAAAATATATTCATTAAGATTCCAATTTCAGCAGATAGTAATAGGTTAAATTATAGTAGTTTCACCCAGAAGCCAATATATTCCAAACACACAAACCAAACCCAAACACCTAAGGGATGCCTAAATTTTTGGAAGTGAAATTTACCTTGCTTGCAGGACTTTTAGAAAGGCAGGAAATCTGCTAATTTCATTATTTTGAGGAAGGACAGAGACCTATTATAAGAGACTACATTAACAGGTGTCAAAGTGCAGCAGAGGAAGCACCAGATGATTTTAACAGAGCACTGACATAAAGCTCCACTTCAGCTCCAATTCTGGTGTTTCCAGAGCCTACAGAACACACTGCTTGAGAGGCTATTTTTCCCCCAAATACCTTTCTATATAGATCAGGAATAGAAACAAATCTGAAATGCTGCTTTAGGAGGCAGAATCAAGATGTAGCTTAATGTGTTTCCTGTCAACAGTCAGTTTAACAAGCAGCTGCTTCCCCCAGCCAAATGCTTGTTTCTGGGCTCGCACCAGTTTGTCCCTGGTTATGCTGCCTGCAAGGAGATCATCACTCCCACACTAACACAAGATCTTTCACTGATCCAGAATAATTAAGCTCTCTAAAAAGACACGTACTTTGCTCTGTCAGAGTTCTGGATGTCCCACACACAGCTCACGTCAGCGGTTCTGTTTACAGCTGTACTGGGATAACTAATGGGGTGACAGACTACACAGAGGCATATCCCTAAAGGTCCAAACCTCCTCCACAGACAGTCTTGCAACTCAATTCACAGGCTTAGTGCGTATTACTGGGTGCTGAGTGGTCAGGTAGCTCCCTGGCTACCTGAAAATTAGCTCCCTGTAATAGTATCCTCCAAACAATACACACACAGTCTCCTTTGAAATAGGTGACCGAGTAGGAAAACTTCAGAATTTAATTACGGACCAAACTGTACTTACAAACAGCAGCTACAAACATTTAATTCAAAAGATTGAGGGCATTAATACTTGTAGAAAAGAATCAATACTGACCAACTGCAGTCTTGTTAGCTCAGGCTGAAAAGTAAGTTAACCCGAAGTGATTCAAGTAATTTGGACAGAAAAAGACCTAGAAGAAAGGCCACGTCACCAGTGTCTTCACACGCTTTCTCCTGCTGAGCGGCCACGCTTTGCAGGAGTACTGCTCATACGGCTTCTGTGTGCCAGGCCGCAGGCCACCAGTGGCACACTCGCTGCTTTCTGGGGGGTGGTGACAAGGGAAGACCACACACCTACAGTCCCAGTTCACCTGCATCTTTTTGCACCCTGTTGTTTTAATCAACACCTCATCAGTGCTGACAAGCTGGAGTGACACCTATGCTGGCAGGTGGACCACGTCCACCATCAGTATTAGAACCCTACTTTTAATCTCTAGAAGTATGGAAAGATATTTTAGTAAAAATCCATTTCCTTCTTGTACTTTTTAACGTGGCTACTTCTGCAGCAAGAAGCCTTGATAGGGCAGGAGAAACCTTCTGAGATACAAACTAACAACAGGTAGCATAAGCCAGGAAGATCCTTACTTGAGAGTGGCCATGACAGATCACTCAAAACTCCTTCTGAAAAGCAAGAAAAGCCTGAATCCACTAACACAGGTATTGCAAAATTAATCCAACAGCCTACTTCAGCTCTCCAACATCAGTAGCAGTTGACCTCTTAGATACAGATAGCACTGGACACCCATTCCGTGTACATCACTCCCAGCCTGGTGTGACAAAAAGGCTGAAGCAGCGACCATGCTCTCGCTCCAAAGTAGGTATCAGAAGTTAAATATTTAGAGGAATACCTTCTATTTTCAGAAGCGTAACTTATTCAGAAGATTGTGGTAAGGTTCATCAAATACAACATGCAACCTCATTTAAATGTTAAAACTTTAAAAGACTTTCTCCTGTTAGTTTTCATAGCAATGAAAGGTGTAACTGCCACTCGCAAAAACACCGTTTTTGCATTTAATTTTATGTATGATTTAGATGAGAGGTTACTCGAGCAGTAGTATTTATAAAACAGGATCTGACTTTGTTAGGAAGAATACAGACTACTTAGAGATTCACAGGCAGGTTTAAGTGTTTTCAACTGAAGTTTATTTCGGGATCACTAAAATCCTATTTGCTCTGTAGGCTGGTGACTGTATTTACACAGAAACCACTTCCCTGATCCTGTAGAAAAACCCTCTCTTCTCATCTTGAAAGGTCAAAACTTCAACAGATGTTTACACCAGCAATAATGTCTACAGCTCAGAAGCCAGAAAAAAAAAAAAAAGCCGCATGCTGTAGAGATAATTTAGAAACCAGTTAAAAAGTCCTCAGAGTTTTAAAAATTAAAGTTTACAATACCAGAACAGCTGATGCACTAACACAACCCGTGTGTGAACGTGCGCAGGATACATTTCTACTATTAATTAGCATCTTGTGCCTCTCGCAAAACAAGTTATTCAGAGAGTCTGAAACAGAAGCTTTGATTACTCACTAGCGACAGGTAGATCTAATCCTTTGCCTCCACTGCTGGCTTTCACAGACAGGTATTTTGAAAACCACGTGAGGTTGCTCTCCTTCAGCGGTCACGCGAAGTAACACCACCATCCACAACAGCAAAACTAAACTCGCATTTGACTTTGTGCATCTGCTTCACGCTTTGAAAGACCGACTGATCACTTGATTGCAGATGATGACAACCAAGGTCCTTTGTCACATCTAAATTAAAGCTGCTGTACAAATCTTCTGCTTGTCTGGAGTACTTTGCGCTATTGTTTTGCGACACTGCACAACTTCCCCAGCGTAACTGCAAGTCTCACTGTCATCACCACTGTGACCAACCTGTAGCCCTTAAAAAGGATACAAGAAATGAAGCATTTGAGTAATAGAAGAAAAAAGAAATCTGTAATCAAATTCTCTATCTTGCATCCCTTTGCTAGGCAACAGAAAGGAAATTAAAACCTCTCTACTCAGATGACAGCCCATGACAAGACATGCAAAAACTGTCTGTAGAATCCAACCTGAAGTAAATCCTGGCAACTGGCACCCCTCTTCCATAGCTGCTAAATCAGCTAACATTTGATACAAATATGTTTGCTAGCATTAATAAAAAGTTCCATACCAGAAAGAATAAAAATAGTCTCTTACAACACAGCTCTGACTCTGTCCAAACACAAGATTACCAAATCAGTCTTAAAAAAAAAAAAAGGAACATTTTACATTTGGAATTAAAAGCCTGCATGATACGTGCCAGAACACCCCCGCACAGCTACCAGGCTGGGAGGAAAGCAGCAGTGACATCAGCTGAGAAAGAAAACCTCTCCTCTTGGTGTGAGGCTGCTAATAACACACATCAGTTAATGCATCACTGATTTCCGCACACACTTTGTAACACAAGGGATCAGAGTTAACATCTGCAGCCACAAAGCACAAAGTCTGGACGCAGTTTATTCAGTAAAAATGGGACTATTTCTCCCTGGAGATCTGTAACAAGAGCTACTCAGACAAGCGGAGCACATAATTTCACTACTGCTACTGAAAAAGCAACTACAAAGTGAATACTATTTTTAGCTTCAGAGCTGACAGAAAACCCAATTCTGAGATTTTTCCTCACACAAATATTTACAAGAGTATGTAGTAAATATTTTCATGATTATTCATACCCAGAAGAGATGCTGCACTGCTGCAAAAACATACCCAGACCAGAATCAAGACACCACTACTAAACTTTGGTGGGTATAATGCACTGATTCCGGCTTCCTAAGGGTTGGTAAACTTTCTGTCTTCTCCAGCAGCAACACTCACAGAGAAAGGATGAAAACCAGCATTCACAGTTATGTTGAAAAATGAAATACCCATTTTTCTGAACATGGGGACAGGAATGTACCAGAGCTGGGGAAACTGTAGGTAAGCATGTCGAATTAGCAGGTGGTTTCATTTTTTTTCTTCTTCTCCTTTTTTTCCCGCCCCCCCCTCACACACACAATAAGAGGTTTGAAGGAACTTGTTCCTGACAGTTAACGGCAAAGCACAATTTTATCCATCCAGAAAAGGCTTGACCTTTCTTTTTTATAATCCAGCTATCACTGACTGAACCTTTCCATTGCCAACTTCACATTCATCGGGATTTTTTTCCTTTATACCTGCACACTAAGTACTTCACAAATTCTTACCACACTCTTACCTGAGCAGTTTGCAACCACTTTGATAATAAAGCTTTGTGGGAAGCACACATCTGACCTGCATTTCTACAGAATACAGCCGTTCACACAGACAGAGGTTCCAAACTGCAAGGCTGACACTTGCTCAACCACCATGGGAAAAATGTTGCCTTACAGAACAGAAACACAAAGGTGAAGAGCGTTTAAAAAAAGAATTAAACACTTGAGACAAAAATAAAAGCTAAAAATCTCCCGAACATCTGCAACGTCTGACATAGAGCAGCAGAGTATTTCATGACATACAACGAAGCTCAGTGTTATATCAAGAATCAGTATTTTTAGATATGTAGAGTATTTTAGCTGTGCTTCCATGTGTATTCTGAGTTTTCACCTCTGTGTAAATGCAGTATGTCAAGGGCAGTATGCGACTACCAAACAGAATTTAAACACCTTTCTTAACCCAGAAATCTCTCTTCTCATTATTTTGTCTCCTCAAGGAAGCCACATGATACATTCAGTAAATTTATTTAGCTACTTACTGTGCTATTCTCATAAAGAATACTTGACAATACAGACATTCCTATACTTGCCCTTTCCTATTGAGTGCCACATATATGGAAGACTTCGGGCAAAATTTCTTTGTATTCTGCAACTCATATACCAAAGACATTTTAAGCCACATTATTTTTTCTAATTTCCTTACAACCACCACCTAGGCTCAAGAATTACACACGACCAAAGACCCGTGTGACACTTAGAGCGCCTCAATGCTTTTATGTTAACCATTTTTAAATTAATAAGCCTGTGATAACTTGCACAAGCCAACACCAAAATGCACATCCCCAGGTGAATCTCCTGTACTGCATCTACAGGACCTTCAGTACTAAAGAGTACCAATGATACAAGTAGTGCTGCTTTCAACAACGGTATTTCCATGTTTTCTACCTTATAGCACATCTACTTATAGAGAGATTAGATACTAAAAGGACTTACTATGATTGTCTCATTCTAGAGCTTCTACAGCGCTAACTTTACAAAGTTAACCGAGAGGCTCAAGAAGCGGCTCTCAACAGAAAAGGCCACTGCTCATTTCTTCCACTCATTTCAACTGTTTCCCTATAAGGGATCGCTCCAGGGAACGGGGCGCAGCCGCAAGGATCCAGGAGAGCCAAGCTGCCTTGAATCTCAGGGCTAGTTAACACTGACATACATTCCGGATGTAAAATTTTGGTATCACAGCGTAACTCTGAGCCCTGGAGTTCACATTCCAAGGAAAAGTTATATTAAAGGAAAGCCAAACCCTTTCTCTGGCTTGCCAGAAGCACGGCTTTTTCATTCCATCGTACCGGACATCATCTCCAAGCTGCGTGAGAATGTTTACACTCCCTGTGGAGCTGCCTAGCGAGGCATTCTTAGGTGCTTTAAATACCATAAAAGAACAAGTCACCTCTCCTGCTGACTGGCTATATCGGAAGAGAGTCCTTTTTGCTCACAAGAGCTAGACGGGTGACGTGCCACGGACTTCCTAAGCGTGCCGGCTGTAACAGATACATCCAGGTGGACAGGATATTTCTGCTAGAAATCAGAAACAAGACTGGTTAGTTTTGTCACAAACTGTTATTTATTGAGCGGTACTATACTTAGTACAGATACAAAGCACGCCTCAAAAAAAAGCTGACGATCTAAGTCATTATTTGGACAATACATTCCACAGAGAGACCAGAAGTTCACATTCAAAGTGAGTTTTTGAAGTTTTGCTAACATCTGGGTTAGACGCAATAAATTCTAAACAATTTGCTCTTTGGTTTATCCACTGCGTGAAGTGGAACTACAGCACAGAATCAAAGTCCCCTCAGCACTAAAAGCCTCAAACCTTTATAGTTTTGCATGTATCCTCAAGTGTCTTTATATTTACAAGTCCAGATCCAAAGACAAGAACTCTATAGAGCTACACTTACTAAACCTTCAGAGCTTATCTATACTATGCACCACTGCTCTCTGAACTCCCCGGAGAACCATCCCTTTGCCTGCTGCTTTCCAAAGCATCAAATTTAATAAAAGACTTAAAAAAAAACCCCAACCAACCAACAACAAACCCAAATACCACTTTAAAACCAGAACTTACATGGAAAGTACACCTAAACTAACAACCTGTTGCTGTCAAGTTAGCACAACGATCTCTTAATGATATTGTAAGGTCCCTGCACTGTTGATTTAGATAAATCTAAGGAATGTCTTGCAGGCAAAAGAGCGATCACTGTCAAAAAGATACTCGTTACCTGGTGGAAAAATAATGGATCTGCATCACAGCCTACCATGGAGCAAATTCTATAGAAATCAAAATGTGAAATCAATGTTAAAAAAATAATAATTTTATTATAGCTTTCAGTTAGCAGCTCCTATTTAGTAGTGTCAACACAAGTTTCTAAGGCCGAATTCTCTTTTGACAGGCGCAGATATCCTGCCTTGGAAGGCTACAACTTCAGAGAGCATCCATGCCAGGCAGGGAAGGAGCAGCCATGACTAAAACCCGCCCCATACACCCCAGCAGCACTCAACACCATCAACACCAGTGTGCCCCTGTCCTTGCTGCGTCTTCCTGTGGAGGGATGACCTCAGCCGCCTGGCAGGAGGCCAGGCCGCCATCACAGCCGCCAGCCCCATGTGCTGCAGCCAGCGGGCAGCAAGAGGCGGCCACGGCCCCCTCCCCGGCCTTCACCCCGAATCCGTCACGGGCAGCAGCGGATAGTTAACGGCGCCGGAGCAACGCCTTCCTCCGAAGGAAGCGCAGCCACCCGCGTCCCGCCCGCACCGGCGGAGGGGAGAGCGGCCCGGGCGGCGCCTGCAGCCCCTACCTGCAGCCCCGGCCGGCGGCGTCTCTGCTCGGGGCGCTCGGCTGCCACCGCGGCGGGCGGGCCGGCCGCCTCAGCACGGCCGCTCGACTCCGGCGGGGGACGGCCACTGGCGGGCCCGCACCTCACCGGGCCGCTCGGCTCGCCGGGCTCCTCCGCGGCCTCCTGCCGGGCGGTTCCGCTGCGCGCCGCCAGAGGCGCCGCCGCCGCCCCTCCATGGCCGCCGCTTCACTTCCGGGTCCGGCCGGGCCCGTTCCTGCGCCATCGCCGCCGAAGGGAAGAGAGGGCGACGCGGCCACCGCCGCCGCCGCCGCCGCCGCCATCCGACGCGCGGTGGGCCCGCAGAGAAGAAACGAGGCGCGGCCCCTTCGGAGAAGGAGGAGGCGGCGGCTTCCCCGCCGAGCCCGCCGCCTCTGCCCGCAGCTCCCCCGCCTCCCCCCGCAGGAGAGGCGCTGACCACTCCCGCTCCCTTCCTCCTGCGGCCTAAAATGGGAAAGAGCCTCACACAAAATGGCGCCGGGAGGCCGCCCGCGGCACATGCGCGCTGCGCGCGCCGGCCGCCGCCGCCGCAGGACGCCGTCTCCGCCCCTCCCGCCTCCCGCCCTTTGGTCCCCGCCCCACCGCGTCGCCAAGAGACGGCCCGCACCAATCAGATCGCGCCGTTCCTCTTCCTGTCTCCCGGCCCCGACCAATCGCCGCGCTCAGAGCTACATCCGGATCCAGCTCCTACCAGTCAGCGGCGGGGGGACGCTGACTTCACTTCAACCTCCGCCAATCAGCCGGCGCTCCGAAGGAGCGCCAATCAAAAGTCCGCCTGGAGCTACCTGCGTCGACGCCCGGCCAATGCCTTCCGCCGGCCGCCCCGTAGCCAATAGGGGTGCCGTCCGCGGCGCCCAATCCGGGCGGGGCAGAGCCCCCGGGGCGTCAGGAGGGGGCCAATGGGAGTTCAGGCAGGGCAGATTCTGCTCAACAGCTTGTTATTGGGCTGGTGGCTGGTGATTCGGTGCGAGTCCGGGCTGGAGGGGGTGGAGCGGGGCCGCGCTCAGCCGCCGCCGCTCGCGGGGCTGTCGTCGTCTCGGCGGGGGCCGCGGCGCTGGGGCTGCCGCTGGCGCCCCCGGCGGCGCGGGGCCGCTGTCGGATGCCGTCCAGGAGGCGAACGAGGAGGATGTTGGCGGGCAGCTCGTCCACGCCGCAGCCCACCAGGATGCGGCACTCGGGGCAGCGCAGCTCGTGGCGGGAGCTGACGATGCTCTCCAGGCAGCGGCGGCAGAAGGTGTGCTGGCACGGCAGCACCTTGGCCGTGGTGTCCAGCCGCTCCAGGCACACGGAGCACTCCAGCAGGTCCAGCAGCGACGACTCGTCCATCGCCGCCGCCGCCGCCGGCTCCCGCTCCGCCGCCGTTCCGCCGCCGCCGCTCCGCCGCCCCCTCGCCTCCGCCTCCGCCCCCGC
>JAVSBS010004202.1:48930-102707 GCA_033124195.1 Coracias cyanogaster | reverse complement strand
TTTTGTTTGAGATTTGTTTGTTCGTTTTTAAGATGTCACCATTCTGAGGGTGGTAACTTCTTTTTGATTTTTTTTTTTTGGCTGGCAGAGGAAATCTTCCCTTTTATAGATTAAATACTTTAAATATCTTAACATTTGTGCACCCATGGGAATACGGATATTGTACTGACACGGTCCCAACCAATCATGCAATCTAAAGAGCATGCCAGGTCTGGAAGACATATTGAGCATGTTCTCCGACGATGATATCATAAAGGTTCCCACAATGGGAAACATATGGCACCAATTCCAAACATTCCCCAACCTGTATGCTTCACTCGACTCAGATCACTTCAGTGACAAAAAGCAAAATACATCAGGACCTAAAATAAAAAAAAAACCAAACAAACCAAACCTCGAGGTGCCTAAATTTCACACACTAATCCTGTATATTAGGATATGCATTTTTTCAAAAACCCAGGTGTACTCTCAACTGATAAAACGCGTTAGCATCAAATTCAGCTTCACATTTGGGCTTCACTCCTGATGGAGAAATGTAAAGCGTGATCTGGAGTTGTTTATTACCTAGAGTTTCTCAGAAGGGATGATATTAAAGCAAACTCCTTTCTCCAATATAAACATACATGTGTTAGTTGAAATACTGAACTATCTGGCAGAAGAATTCTATAAAAGCTAAGTTACCAGATGTAAGTGCTATTGTAGCTGCTACAGCTCCATGGAAGCACTTAATCATGCTGAGAAATGATGCCTCTTCCCTGTGAGCTGAAGTGCTATCTCCTTTGTCTTCCTGTGTGTTGTACACCCTCAGGAGCTATTCATCGTGTCTTCTGCTACTCATACTTGCTGCGGTTCATATGCTTTCAAATTCATCTTTGACAGAGTTCACAGGAATTGTGCTGTCAGTAGGGAGCCATACTAGATAGAGATGGAGACATATTTGAAATGGCAGAGAATGAATCCCGAGCACCAAAACTTTCTTTATCAAGGGTTTGCTGCATCTTGTTTTGGAAAAGCTTATTCAAAGAAAGCCATCCACATCTACAAGATGTAGAATTAGGGAATAGGGAGAGGGAAAGTGTTTGTTGGCAAAAATTAGGTATGAAAACAGCTTCCACCAATGTGGTCAGAAAATACAATTCTCACTGCTCTTCCTGCTGATAGAAATATAGCTCTCAGAAAACTTTTAAAGCTATTTTTTGTCTCTGAAGTGTACAAAATACCTTCAGTTCAGACGGCATTTTTTACTATTTTGACAAGAAATCTGATATTTCCACAGGCATCTTACCCAAGTTCAGAAGAAAATTCTCAAGACAACTTATTTACAGAAAGAAAATGGGGAATACACCTTAGTTCACTAACACATAAATTTTACCTATTGATTTCCAGGAAGAAATTTCTACTTTATTTCAATGGAAGTCACAGTATCGTTATTCCCACTTTATACATAAGATGAACAGAAACACAGACAGATAAAGTGACTTATTCAGGAGAAAACCAGAAAAGAACAGACTAGGGATAAAACTGGAGCTGTTAGAGTATTAGTTCAGTGTGCTGTCCTCAGGGAACATACCAATATCTTACAGATTAGGGGAAAGGAATAAACACCACTGTAAAAAAAAAGAAGCAAGTCGAAACATTCCATGCTGATATCTCAAGACTTTCCGTAATAAAGGAAAGAAACAAATCTGGCAGTTTTACTAACTGCATTTGGTTAGAGTGTATAAACTACACTCACACAAAGGATCATACTGTGTCATTCTAGATAAAAGTTCACCTGATTATTAAAAATTGTAAACAAAACTAAAGTCAATCCCAGAAAAATCACCCAGCCAATGTATCTCAGAATAGTCACTATGATTTAAAAAAACATGTCATACAATTTCAGCTCCCCATATGTCACCTTTATAGAAGGTCCAGACGTGCTGAGAACACAGCCACTGTTTCCCAACTGCTCAACACGCTTTGCCAATAAACACACTTTTATGCCATAAAACAATGGTCCCTTCTTCAGTGACTATTATGATCCTGAATAGCAAATTTATTTTCAATGCCAGAAAGATGCAGCACAAGAGAAGACTAAACCAAAACAGTGAGCTAATCTGCAGCATCAGCAGATTGCAATGACAACGCTGATACCTGTAACAAATTAACCATCAAGCAGGTGATCTCATGAAAACCTTTAAAACATTCTCAGGTTGCTCAGAAACCCTTTAGATCTGTATCAAACCTGTATTTTTTACATATTGAGATGTATGTATATGGAGTCACTTTGCTCCATCTGGCAGGCTCTTCTCAAAGGATTTGGAGGACGGAGCAAGCACGTGTGGGTCTAGACAGAGGCATAGTGGGAAACCTCGCAGTATGTCTGCCTAGTTTGGCTCTAGCCAGAGCTATAAAGACATTTAGATCCAAATGTGCACGTATATACACATACAAAAGCATATCTATGTTTTTTATACAGATTCATGTGAAATTTAAAACCTTTGTTCAAAAAACTCTTCTTGAAAAAAAGATCTTTGCTTAAGGAAAAAAAAAAAAAAAAAGTAGCTTTCCTGCAGGCACTTTAACAACTTTTTCCTTTCCCTTTCCTCTCTTCCTTTAGTTTTTTTTTTTCCTTCAGTGGTTTATATATAGTTTCCTATAATAAAGAAATTACTGAGTCAAACGCTCACCTTCATTTCTGGGTACATGCCAACAAGATGCTTGTTCTCTGAGCTGTGTCCACTCCTGGATGCTGCAGCTCCAAGTACGTTATCACTATAATGACGGTATTTATCCCAACAAGGAGCTTCCTTACTGGCAAATCTAAATGGTGCGCAATAATAAATACTGAAGACTTCATCTTCTAGAGACATAGTGATTAATTACTTGTTTTCTAACATGCTTTTCACTTTAGAAACACTTGGCATGTGGTTTTATGTAACCTGATGTTTTTCAAGGACTCTGTTTAACCTGTCCTTCGGTTAGTCATATCTGACTAATAAAACATACCACAAGGCTTTCTACTTTAAGTAGTCACAGAAAACTGACTGAAATACATACTCCAGTCATCAAAAATTCTCAAACAGCAAAAGGAAAATACGAACTCAGAGAAATTTCCCAGTTCTCAGCTGAGCTTCATAAGATGATGTGCTTTTGAGAATTTTTTTTTTTTTATGAGAAAGACCAAGATCATTCTTTAGTTCCTAAATACGTAAGAAAGATTAATAGCCCACATAAAGTTTCTCCTTTCATTAGGCAAATTCACAGAAGAAAAAAGGAAGTCCAACTTTTGAAGACACTTTGGATGCAAACACAAAACCGTAGGCATCATTACCTCTGAGGCATGAGGCACACGTTAGCGCTTCAGCCGTAACAGCAGCTAATGACCCTGGATACTCTTCCTGAACCAATTGATAGTGGTTCCTAATGGACGGAGGCATAAGATCTACTCAATTTCTCTTCAAAATGTCTTTATGACAGATGGCATAGCCCTGGTTAACCATTGATCAATAAAGCATTTGAGGAGCCTCTTTTTCTTATAATAACTATTTATCAAAATTGCCATTCAATTCAATGTGTTATTAAGAGTGTGGAAGTATTTGAAGAAGCTCAGTTCTACCTGGCATGAGTGTTCTTTTTATGTTTAGAGACAAAACCCCAAGAACCCCAAGGCAAGGGATTTTTCTGCATTTATTAAAGATTTTAAGTTCTCTAGTGAATGACAAAAAAAAAAAAAATCCCACTTGAAAAATATTTAAAACAAAAGTAATTTATCAGGACCAAAATTTTTTCCCTTCCCCATATGTGAGTCTTCAGCCAGAGACACACAGGCTGGGATTTGAACTCCCAAGTACAAGCTTCTCCAAGACAGCAGTTTGCTCTTGTTACTGAACTGGTTGAGAAGATAAATGTATGTTGTGGAAAGAAAATGAGGCTTCTACTTCTTCACAAGCTCTTCTCACACTCACTGATGATAAATTGCCAACTTTACGGAAACCAAGAAATGCGCTAAACACAGTATTTAAAAGATACAAATGACATCTTCAAGTTATTTTCCTCCCATCTTTTTTAATGTGAGCAGAGGTTTTTGAGCAAAATCTCAACCTAAGGTTTTAAAAATAATCACATTTATTTGTTCGATTCAGCACAATAAAAAGTTAGTTGAGGAAGTCACAGATGAAATAAGGGAATGCAAACAAAGCTAAAAAAAAAAATCCCAAAACAAAACCCCAACATTAGACATTTATACTGAATAAAACCTTATGCAAGTTCTGAATGTACATTCACTAAATGAATGTACAAGAGTAAGATGGCTGACATGAGCCCTTGTAAAGTCTGACCTACTCCTCATAAAACAAGTACTTCAGGCACTGACAGAGGTCTCTATAAAAGACAAACTGGACCAAATGTGACTCTCCAGGGATCCTGTGAGGGACCACACCATGGAAAGGGCAAAATATCTTGTCCTGATTAAAAATAATTTAGACATGGACACAACTTAATTATGAGCGTATGATCCATAATACCAGAGGAAAATTCAAGATCAACATCTAGGAAAAGCTGGTTGATACGCAAGCATCCCTCACAGGATCTTGCTGGCAGCTCGATGTAAGTTGATATATCTGATAATCTACAGAAAAATAATTGTATTTCACTGTCAACATATTTGGTTTAAATGTTTCAATCAATTCCAATTCCAAGATGCATCTTTCCATAAATACACTGTTGGAATACACTGGAATTAGACCGATGCATTATTTCCTTAATGACTTGTCTAGGTTTAATTTTGGATGTATTTAGCATGAGGAAGTCACATAATTTATAGTCAGCATAATAAATTCCTGTGGCAAATCAAAGTGTTGTTTCAAGACACGATCGCACCTTGACATTACCTATACAGAGCACATTTGATGAAAAAAACGTGCCTAGAACAAAAGATAAAGGACTCAATGGGTGTGTTTCTGTGAAAGATGGTGATTCAGTCTATGAAAGATTAAAATCAGTCCTTGAAATGCTGTAAGTACTGTATAGGCTATAGTTTCCATTTTGTAACCCCTAATATTAAATTAATATTTGTTTAGCAAAATGTCCTAAAGGTGTAAGAACTCTCAAGCCTATAGTGCAAGCCAGCAGTCTAAAGAAAGAGTAGAACTGCAGTATAGTAGTTGGTAAATTACTTAACTAACACAATTTTAATCCCATGTCTAGCCTATTGCTCTCATGGCAGTCATCAGTGGGTGCAATATAGGGAAAACAAAATTTTAATTGTACACTTTTCAGCATTAACTTTTAAATTAAACCAAGACTTAAAAGGAGATGTTTCCTGTTCTCCTCTTTAATTTGCTGACTTTTTAACTGAGACTAGCACTTTTCAAAGCAACACTAATGATTTTTGAAACACAGTGACGCAGTAATATATCTGTATGTTTTAGTTATAGCTACCTGATTTATCAAAATTGTCTCTATAACTATGCTATAGAACATTCCATAAACAATTAACTAGATTTAGCATTGTCACAGTTTAAAATTACAGTTTGATGGGAACATTCACATGAGTTATGGGACTGAATCAGACAACTGATTATAACCAACACTAACAGAAGAGAAACAAGACAAACTGTCTTAAAAGGCTTCATTATATTAGTGAATGACCATTTGCTGATGGCAAAAAATAAACTGCTTAGTAATCAGAACTCTGTTCGGAAAAGCGGCATATTCATGGAATGTTTTCAGATAGTTCATCTATAAGAAAAGAGTAAAAACACCCTTAGTTAACATAGACAAGTTTACAAAACATGAATAAAAGTCTGCTGCTTTGGGTGGCTGGACCGAAACATCTAAGATTAAGCTGATGGATAAAACCAGTCATATAAAATCACTTGCATTAACCATATAGTGAATAAGCCTAAAGTATTAGTATAAAGGGGACGCAAAAGTTCATGCAATCACTGTCCAAGTTCTGGCTCCAGTAAAGAAAGATATCAGAACATTGAACCACCATCCCTAGACATGTTTAGAAGTCGCGTGGATATGGTGCTTAGGGACATGGTTTAGCAATGAACTTGATCGAGTTAGGTTAATTGTTGGACTCAATATTAGTCTTTTCCAGCCTAACGGATTCTATGATTCCACATTCATGTGACTAAATATCACTAGTCAAAGCATGACTTTCCTTCTGCTGGAAACACCATCTAGACACTCATGCGGTAATTGTCCCATTCATGGGACTAAGGGTAGGATTAAAGAATATCTGTAGAAAGACTAACCTCAGCCATCTTAACAACGGGAGAGAAGAAAAGACCCTAGAATCACCAGCTGGAAGCATTTGACTTAGGTTTTTCCAAAGATGCATGGGTTGGATGGACCCATTCCCTCAGATTCCTGAGGAAGTAGTTGTTTTCCAAACTTATAAAGGAATTTAAACAGGTGGAAAAAACACCTAGCATAGAGGCAGAAGCAGAAGAATGGTCTGGGATGTAGAGAGTCAGAAAAAGCTTTAGTGAGCTGAAACACCAGTCACTTACAGCAGTCCCCAGCAGATATCTAGAGAGGAGTGTACGAACAGGGCACACATGGAGTGGTGCGTATCCACTTTTTGCCACTTATACACATTGGCCAGTAAGAAACAAACACACAAAATAGTTCACTGACATCAACACTTCACTTAATTAGATTTAAGAATAAAAAGGAATTAGCAGAAAGAAAGTAAATTATTTGGAAAGAATGCTGAAGAAAAAGCTTTCGTGGAGATACATAAACATTCCTTGTTTAACTCTTTTCCTTGCTCTTAGTGCATCTCCTACAATCCTAAAAACAAGCAGTGAAAATCAGTATGTGCAAAGCACAGCTAAGATTTGCTTAAAATACACTGAAAAACTAAGAGCTGCTGTTCATTTTAAGGTGCATTTCGAGTTTATTCTCTATATCACCTTCAGTTTACTCAGAGCTAACTTATATTAGTGAAATGATACTAACACCAAATGAAAACGGCTGGAACCTTGGGTTTGAAACTTCAATGGCAAAACACAACAGTTGAAGCCATGCCAAAATGTGTGTCTTTTGCTTGGATAATTAATTCTGTTTACCATCCAGCCAAAATGAATTACCATATATTCATCCAGTGCAGAATATTTTCCCCTTCCTTTTTTGCACTGGTACAAATAATAAATTTATTTCCAAAGAGATCCAGATGCAAACCTTCAACATTTCTGTATGCAAAATAAACTACAACTTATGTTCTTCTTGGCAAATAAAACATGCAAAAGGTGCCTGGAGATATGCTATACTGATTATGAGATATTATTGTGAGGTTTTATTATCCTTTTAAACAATAAAACAAGAAAAGAAACCAACATAAAAGCAAGCAGTTCTGCACCAGATGTAAGAATTTAATGCTATCCATCCCTGGCTAGCATTTGGAACATGTGCTTCAAATATGCAACTTTTCTAAGTCTCCCCAGGTGAGCAGTTGATCTTATCTTGCAATTTCTGCTTCTTTTCAAACGGTGCACAGCACAGTCTAGCAGCTGAGCGATCCTAAGAATGTTAATGTTAAAATTAAAAGGGTATTTTTTTTTCATCAACACCATCTTCCTCAAGCAAACATTACACGCTGAAGAAAAATTTCATTGCAGTATCAACTTAGAATCTTAAGGGGGAACAAAAGCGTATGGAATAATCTGGGGCTCGTCCTCCCCCTGCCCCTTTCATTTTGAAGTGAGCTTTTCTATGATCCTTTTTGCAGCTAGCATAATATCTTCATTCAGTCTTTAAAATCTCAGAATTTAAAAATACTTTTGGTCACATATGGTGAAAAAGGCTTTCAAAGACATATTAAAACAGTCAATCCAAAAGACTGGGGCCAAGCTCCTTGTCTTCAATCAGTCTTGCAAATATCTAGTTCTAAAATTAGCGTTTTGAAGTTTCTGAAGGAAACACAGAAACATAACTTCCTACTGCATTTATGGTGCCTTCAACATAAACCCAATGATATGCAAATTCATTTAAAAAAAGAGCATTTTCTGGAAAAGTTTCTCAGATGGACAGTGTCCTTCCTTTATTAGATTCTTTTGCGTAAGGTCTACCTTGAGGGTAGAAAAGCATCTGTAAAAAAAGTTATATTAGAATCTAAGCTTATTATTTTCTCTGAAGTGGACATGACGGAGACAGTGAAATGAAAGTAACATATACAGGAACAAGTAGCAAATCAACTTTCACTTGTGATAAATAAATTATGAAGATATTTGTTCCCCTCAGCTGACATCTGTAAAGGCCTAACTGCTAAAAGGAGCATTTAGCTCACTTCAGAGAAAGCTGAAATATCTTGCTACTAAATCCTTGCTTTCCAACTGGTTCTTATTTAGAGTTATTAAATATTTATTATAGCAGAAAGCAAGTATTTTCAGTTTTCCTAACTTGTTGTCTTTAAGTGAGTAAGTTGCTTAGAGTTTTTACATGAACCTACAATGTCATTGACAAGAAAAGACAGAAACAGACCTTCACCACATGACGAGGCCTCTATATAAAGAAGTATTTGCCTGACTTTCTGACAATTTACTGGTTGACAGCCTGCTAAACAAGGAAGAGCAACACTACAATAATAGTTGACAGATGCTGTTTCCACTAACTTTCAAATTCCTTAAACCTTTCCAAAAACACATGCAGAAAATGATCTGCTTGTCTGTCAGCTTTCAATTCCATGCCGTGATGTTCTGATACCACTGGCCTATCAGTTTACACGGGACATTTTTACATTATTCAAATGAACATAAACCACAAAATGATAGGAAAAAAAAAACATTCAGCAGGACCACTTGTATCTCTGCTTACAAAAGTGACACCTGTATAAAGTTTCTAGAACCTAAATCTAAAATATGAGCACAGTGTTAAATTACACTTAACCAAATAATAGTCTCTTCAATTTTCTAGCACCTGGATGTGAGACAGACTGCACCATCCCATTTATCATTCTCTGCTGATTAGTATCTTGTTCACATGTTTATTTTATTTTATATGGGCTAGCCATACTAGAATGAAGGGTAAAAATGCTCCTAATGAAGAACACCTAGCCTAACCAGTACGTCTAAACAGCGGTGTTGATTTCTTATAAAGTGTCCTTATTGG
Organism: Coracias cyanogaster; assembly: GCA_033124195.1. NCBI lineage: Eukaryota > Metazoa > Chordata > Aves > Coraciiformes > Coraciidae > Coracias > Coracias cyanogaster. Next base: position 93,602 of record JAVSBS010004202.1, on the reverse strand, counting down.
TTTTCAATTTCTTAAATGCCATATAACACAGAAGTCATGCTCTTAATAATGAATGCCACTTCTACAAGGTTGCTGGCAAAATCCAAAAATGTTTGCCTTTGACGAAAATATTTTCAATACTTGTATGGTTTGCCCTTTGAACTAAAACTGGTAGATTTTTTGCTATTTATTGGGAAGCTGTAAGCAAGGACAGAACCTGAACTGTACACTCAGTCTTATGAGCTTGATGTAATTTCTTGAGTTGATGTAATTTTCTTCTAACGAGTCACTGGAATTCAACACAGAGACATATGATTAATCTCATCTCAACTACCTAAATGGTGGTCACTTAGTAAACAGCCCCAGTTTTGAGGATCCTGCCAAAACAAAACCTCAATTTTGAAGCACAGCTTTAATGTAACACTATTTTTGAGAGTACAGATCTGTAAAGATCTTAATACTCTAACAAAGTGAAGATGTCAGTCTCACTGTACGCAGCTTCAGCAGAGAAGCTGAACTGTCATGAAGAGGCTCTGCTCTGAAATGCAGCTAATGCAGCACATGACTAAGAAAACAAAAGCCCAGAAGCTGAATATGTGGACTGTGTTCTTCATTAAAACCTTCCCACACAGGCAGTACTAATGTGAATTACTGTATCACTGGATAGAGTATGTATGAAGCTTAGTTGCCTTCTCCTCAAGTCTAGGCTGTACAGACATACACTGCATGATACTCTCTCTGAAAGAACAGACATTTTTCTCCATCTCACTCACCAACTTGACTTTTCCTTCCACATTACCACATTAAAAAAAAAAAAATCTTGGTAGCACCATACATGGAACTCATAGTCCAGGACAGGTAACTGTATCCTGGGGGGGAAAATAATCCTGTAGGAAACATATAGTATGGATGCTCTGATGTTCACAAACCGACTGACTTATGTGGATGTTCTCTGCTGCCACATGAACCAGGACATGGGTTAAAAAAGTAGAAATACACTGGAAATATGTACAAACCTGACTGATACAGTTGTTCTTCTGTGAAAATCACGGCATGAATATTTTCTCATCCCATCCCTTACTAGACAGGCGGCAAATAAAAAAACAACAAACTAAAAAAAATCAAATGAGAATTCACAGAATTAAAAATACTTTTCCCTGTTTCCCTCTTTTCATATGGATACTATAAGCACATGCCTCACTATGCTGCACTTCCTTTAGAGGCTACATGAAATTCTTTCTTCTGGGGAAACGTTAATCATGGCCCAAAGGTAAACAAGGTTTATAGGTAACGTAGTTCCTTTGGGAAGGCAGGAAATAGTTTTAAATTTGATCTCCAGTATTAAGAGTTGGTGTGTGGACTGCAGCAGACAGTATCTCAGTGCCTACCTAAACAAGTAGTTCATAAAAAAGGTCTGCAAGACTTAACACACTATAGCTGCTCCTCAGAACCCTTTTTATTAGTAACATTTAGCAGCTGCTCCATGTGGCTCTACTGATGTTTCATTAGAAACCCTGAAGGATATTGTCATCCACCAGTTACTTTAATAATTATTTAATTTCATTGGGCAGACTTCAATGGCCTGACAGCTGTAGGTAGACAAATACAAATTTTTAAACATTATTTATATAATTAGGGGACAGAGATTATATACTAGTATCTTCAGCAGTTTACATATTTCAGTCAATGACTTGTTTCTGTTCCAGGCACTCACGGAAGAACAAATAAAATTGTTTTAGGATACAGCTGGAAACTACAGATCCAGTGTACTTGATTGCTTAATGGCCGGTGTTTCACAGTGAAAGGTTTTGTAGTCTTCAGCTTGCCATGAACCTCCAGTGCCCATGTCACACACATTAAGAATGCCCTCCTGCGCCAGGACTCAGCTCTACCGCATCACGAAACATGACGCCCAACAAATCCCACGTCAATCCAAGTCACTCTGCTGAAAAATATTTCCTTAAGTGACAGCAGTGAAGGAAGTGAAGCTTCCCACAACGGAACACAAAAGTTGTTTTAAAAACACCTAGTTTACATGTGGATTCTTTAATTCCTGCAGCTTTAACCTTCTGAAAAAATCTTTTGAGAGGAATAAAAGGCAGAGCAGAAGCTAATCTAAGCTGATCTAGGACAGAAAATAGATTTTCATATTTACTGTGACAGCTGGATGAGTTACACAAATCATCTGTCTCTCTATCCATTTCCTTCTATCCATCAGACTGTATTTATCCATCTCTTCTGCCTGTCTTCAGCTGTACAAAATATATACAGTATGGCTTAAATTATTAATTTTCTGCTCAGCTCCTTCTAACACCAGTTTCAGTTCACTGACCTGTATAACTAAGTGATTTAACTAATGCATTATCTACAACATTATGTATTATTAACTAAGTTTGGTCTCTTAAAACATTTCCATGACAACATATCAAAATAAGATACTCACATTTGTCTGGCATATAAAATGACTTCCTTTTCATATCATCTTAAGAAAAAGTAAATGAAATATAGATTGCTCTATTCCTGTAGCAGCAGCCAGATTAGGAACTGATACCCTAATCTTGCTCACCTTGAATAAACTGCAAATCTCTCAGATCCTGCCATAGGTATTATTAATAAATTTTTTCTGCCACATTGACATAAACTACTAAAAAAAGTAAAACCTCTGAGGATATAAAATGCTCTCAACTTTCATGAATTAAAAAAAAATAAAAAAAGGCAAGAAGCATTTCATGTAAAGACTAAATAAAAGGCTTTTTCAGAGTCACAACAAATAGAGAAATGCAATGAAACACTGCCAGGAAAAACTACAAACTCTTTGCCCTCTCTCACCTAACTCAAATGTCTTCTGCCTCCAGGGAAGGGAATCCCAGCCAACATAACATGCTATGTATTCTGCAAAGTCATCACTGAATCTAATGTGTAGCACTGCAACAGATTATAGAAGAAATGAGAACATCATTAGTAAAGCTATAAAAACCTTGAGAAATTATGTGGGGTGATGCACTCTTAAAAAAAAAATTAAAGCAAACATGTATAGTTCGAAAAACACAGTGTCTGCAGCCTCACTGCCTACTCTTCCTTTCCTTTCTTGTATTAGAAAAGCTCCAACATTTTGTTCCACCAGAACTGTAATTTATATCAGTTAAATGCTTACACGGTCTTTAGGAGTAGCACGAAGGAGCTGAGGACATTTTGCTGTACTGTGAGGGGGAAGGAAGGATTGTGCCACTGCAGGGCTGGCGCCTTTCAATAAAGCCTGTGAGCATTTCACTAATTAAATACTTTTTTTTTTTTTAATCTTTTTGCTTGCTCTTTCAGGGGTTCATGTTGATAAGCTTAAATTTCTTTGCAGTTCTTAAGGAAAAGCAAGCCAGAAGGTGGTGTGATTTTCTAAAAATCTTTGTTCATTAATTTTCTGATACCTTTCCTCATGCAGCAAGTCTGGCAATATGAAATTAATTCTACCCTTACTCTCCAAATAATGATCTCCTGTTGATCTGTTTTGACCTTTCTCTATTAAAAAAAAAAAAATTAAAATTTTGCTTCTTTCCTTGGTTTTACAGCTTTAATTCGTAACTAAGTAATCTTATTCCCTCTGAAATCACAGAGCAGATCAGCTGAGCTTCCAAATGCCCTGAGTACATAGCAAGGAGTCCCACAGCGTTCGGAAAAGAGATACTACTGCAGGTTACTCACCTAAAATTTTCTTTTTAACAATATACTGTATGATTGAAATAATGTTTACTGTCCACAAGCCTTGAAGGAAAGCATGCAGAAAGCATTAAGCCCACTGAACTTCAATCTCTGCTGAAGATCACAGTCAACGCACTTTCGAAAGCGTAGTAAGGCAAATCTGAATCCATCCCAACTCCCACCCCAGCAGCAAGCTGTGTTCAGAGGGTATGGTGCCCTCTGCTGATCACCGAGTGTCTCAGCCTAACTGTAACCTTCACTGTGTCCACTCCATTAATTATTCTTCCAGTTGCTTTAGGCATGCAGGACATGAACCGGTGTCCTTTTCAAACAGGTTTTCATGGTCCAGATGCATGGCCCCGTGTCACTCGGCTGCCACGGAGCCTTGTGCACCTTGCTACCGTCATGGTTAGAAAGCGAGAGAGATGGCAGGCACCAGTCCTCCAGCGAGTCCCCACCAGTCCTCCTCACTTGCAGACGCTGCTGAGCAAATGGAGATTAAAGCAGCCCAGTTCCAACGCCTGGGACAGAGCAGCCTATTTCTGGAGCAACGCTGGCCTCCTGCAGCTACTTAGAGAAAGAACGACCCTGACTTGCCGTTGTATCGCTGTTTCTTTTCTGCCATCAAAATGATGGGGCTCCTTCCCTGGTAATAAGCTCGAATGAAGTCTCGTTGAAGTACAGCACTCTAGAGTGCTGCGGACAAGTGATCAAGTGCAGGGCTCACAGTTTTCACCCACTGCTGAAATCTGAAAGACTCATTACTCTCAGCCACTACTGGCACCCAGGGTGCAAATTACAGATAAGAAAATTCAAAAGCCATAACCTGACATATTTTTAAGCTCTTACTCTACAGATAATTCTGCTTTCTAAGGCTAAACAACCAAAATGCAAACCATCACATCCACAGTCTTAAATGGGCAACTTCTTCAGACTGGATTATTTCATTCTCAAGATTATTTCATTCTCAAGAATGGAAGACTGGATTCTTTCATTCTCAAGAAGAAATGGTTACATTGCAGTAGGCCGTAAAGGTTCCTATCAGCCCTAACAACAACCACATTTTCTGATACATTTCATTTCCGTATGCTCAGATTATCAAACGAAAAAATTGCCAATTACATTCATTAAATAACAGTTTTGACACTGACACTGTTAAATGTTGAAAGCGTTTCATCAGGTGCTTCAAATACTAAAAATTCAATCTGTGCATCATTCCAGCTAGAGCCTGTGAATGGCTCCATGTTAAAAAACTGAAGAATCTTCTTTAAAATTAGGTTCTCTGAACAAATAATCGCATTTATAAATTCTTTAGTATTTATCTTTAGGCATTTTCCAATTCGGGTTAACACCCGTTCTTCACACAAAATATCCACAGTAAGAATTTTAGTCTAAGAATACTTCTATAAAGGGAACACCTCTTTTCTAACTCTCAGATTAATGCTTCTACATCATGTTAGTTGTAGTTAAAAAATGTGTTCCACATATATCCTTTATCACAGCAATTTTAAAAAGGAAACTGTTATGTGCCATGTTGACCACTGGTAGAGGTAAAAATAGGATTCTAATATATTTTGGGGTTGCTTTGGTAATGAACACTTAAATATGCAGGATTATTGTATAACTATTTGTCTGTATCATAATAAACATACAATTTTGCTATTAGAAATCTCACTGAACAAAACACAATGTCTACCTACCCACACTGCCTGAAGAAATAGTATGTGGAATTTCATAGATAATGATTTGGCTGGCCATGCCAAGGCAAAACACATGCTTCTTGCAAATAAGTATATGAGATGCATTTAAAGCGACACGTGTGCAAAAAGATACCCAGATTCATCTGCTATTATTTTAGGTTCTATCAGTGAAGGAAGCAGCCGTGCTCCGTTAGATAACACTACCACCCTGTCCTCACCTTGCCTTTTCCAGCTCCCAGCCATGAGTCACTGTTTATCCCACCAAACAAAGCTCATTGTTCATGTTTGATTCAGACCTTGCTACAGAAATCACTTCATCAAGCCACTGCAATACAATTGACATCCTTAGTCCGTTTTTGTAAGCGGAATGCCAGCCCTTCCTCTCCAGCACTGCCAGCAGCTCAGCCTCAGCACAACTGTTGGGACACCAACTCACTGAGAAGAAACTACGCTCAGGCCATGCCAGACATTTCTGTACGTATTTTACGGATCAGTGCCCGCGTGCTTCCATTCTGTCCACCACACAGTCTGGAGAAAGCTGGCTCCAGCGTACCATCATTCAAATGTAATACGATATTTTCACTGCCCAGTTTGTTAAAGAAAGGCTCTGGGATAAATGAAAGGTAAAATTCTTGGAAAAATAAACTCAAGTCTGTAAAGTATTAGCCAGTGTTTCCGTAACTTTTCCAGCAACTGTAGTTTCTAATAGATCAACTGTGACTAAAGCGATACAGAGAAGCCTGAAAGACAGAGACAGACGTATAGGAACTTTTCCTATACCACACAGGCATTATGTCCTCCAAACTTGCTGAAAAGTACTACTTTGGTTATAATTTACATATTTTATCCTTGAAGGTGAACCACAGTGGGAAACTTTATATCAAGTTTTTCAGCTGTGTTATGTCAGGGAAATTTATTGACTCCTGTAATTGTGAAGGTATGGAAAAAATGCACATTTTTGCCATATTACAGCAACTAAACCCATCTTTTTCATACTAGTGACAGAAATACACAGGTAAAATGAAAATATTTTTCAGGCAGTTCTCACAGAGAGCATAGGCTCACTGTTGCCTATGTATTCACAGCAGAAATAATCTAACATCTACAGTGACTACATAAAGTTATATGCTATTTGTGTTAACATATTTTTCCCTAATTAAATATTTTTTGCACCAAGAAAATGTTTATTATTCTCTGCCTGCCTCACACTGTTGGCCGTAGCTTTGTCTTTTTCCTTCCCTTCCCTAAGTAATTATTTACACTCTGCACCATGTTTCCATTATTACTATAAACATAGAATACTGACTTAACGAAAATAATTTAAATTAAATCCATGCAGAGTTACCATAAAAAAACTTGAAAGAAAAATTCAATGAAGAACGCTAAGACTAACTGTATGGCTAAGAGTATGAGCAAAAATAGGTCAGTGTCTCTGTACTTTCAAACCTTGCAGTTACCTCCCTCCATCCCAGCCCTCAAGAGAGCTCTTCAGCTTGCAATGAGAAGTTCAAGAAAGGTAACGTGAGGTTAAACGAGCCCGTTGCATGCAACAGTTACTGCCCACAAAACTAACAGTCTCCATCTATCTATTGAACAAAACCACAAGCCATTTACTCTATAATTTAAGTAAGAAATCACATTGAATATTATGCTTTGGTTTGAACCATGTTTACAGTGCTCAAGATGGGAGAGGCCCTGTCAAGAGTGTCACAAACACATGTGGACTGACACAGCACATCAGCTGTGCATTTAAGAGGGTTTCAAATAATGCTCAATATGCTACTCTGATGAAACTGAAAGGAAACCAGCTTCTCTCTAACAGCTGATGATTACCTTTAAAACCTTGCCGAAGATGGGTGTTTCGGTAGAAAAGACTATCACTTTTTTTTTATTTCTAGAAAGGGAATAGCCAGCAGCCGCCTGTTTAGATGTGGTAATTTCACATGGCATAGAAATAACTCCATATTTTGGGGGCCTAATTTACTTGTACACTAGGATCCCTCAACATTGCCAGAAAATTATGAAGGGGGCTTGGTGAGAAAACTTCTCTATATAGGTAACTTTGTCAGGGACAAATCCAGACAAAAGACAAAGATAATGAGGAGCTCTCAGGTCATTTAATCTGCAGGTATTATTTTGCAGCGTGTGGATCCTATCTACCACGTGAAAAATTCTTTCCAAGTGGCACTAGCAAAGTGGGTAACAATCTTTCTCAGTCTTCTAGATTTATTTAAAACTCTAGACTTAGAGATCAAAATGTTAAAACCTCTTCAGCTGTAACACACCCTGGATATAACAAATATAAACTTTGGAAGAAAATGTTTGTAAAGACATTCAAAATAGCTTAGCATTCCAGTACTTGCAGTTGAGATCGTGACCTCTTCTAATTCTGGCCAGCCTGAAGAATGATTTATTGCTATTTAAACAGTTTCACCAACTTAAAAATTTAGAACAGAATAGCCCAAAACGGTCTTACAAAGAAAACCTTCGCAAAGTGACATCTAGCCTCAGGAAGACATCAGCCTACCCTTCTGCTTCTACTTCCAGTAAGGGGAACACCATAAAGCATAAACCACTTTGCTCTCTCCTCCTGCTGTAGCGTCCGTCAAATGAACCTTCTTAGTGCTAAAACTACACCCTAGCTTATGAAAAAACACCACAAACCGCATTCTTAAGCCCTTCATAGTATTTGCAGGGGACATCAGGAATGCAGAATTGCTGACATTTGTTTCCCTCTTCAGAAACCCCAGGTGCTTCAGTGTGTTACTGAGTCCAGAAGACCAAGCAGGCAAACAGAACAAAACCTCCCTGAAGATATTAATATTTTCTCTGCCTTCTTTTGCCTTAAAAGAATTTAAGAGAAAGGAAAAGAAATAAAAGACCTGCTTTTTCTACTAGCAATAGGTTTTGATTGTGTCTGGATAATAAGAATTTATAGTGTTGTTGAAAGGCCCTGGGGACAGTCCTGGAGACTGAAGTAATTTATTTACTCATAGAACAAGCACAAACTATACGAGCACCTGCCCCAGGAGCCCAGTTAAAAGCTCCTTGGGACCTGACCTGGAGAGACAACTTGCAGAGGTGAAATAGGGTGCCTCGCTTCCCAGCGACCTTCCTCTCCCCCCCCCCTTTTTTTTTATGAAATAGAGAGTGTGAAAAATAAGTTTATCACCTTGCAACAGTTCAAGGAAGTTTTCAGAAATGTAACTTGAAAGTCTGCCTACTTTGAATGAAGTATCAGACTTTGGGCTTTAGGTCTTTGTTACTAAGCAAACAGATAACTTCAGTACTTTCAAAAAAGTGGGGAAAAAAATAGAATATGAATTCAAACAGACAAACAGCAAACGCAGAAATAATTGCTACATTCATGAGAATAGCTGTTAATATTTAGATTTATGGAGTGTGATGTACCAACGTGTATAATGAAGCAGACAATCTAATGACTCAGAGTGCTAAAGAGGGGGGGAAATAAATCCACAGAAGTCACAAGATTGATTTTGAAGATTAATGGGGATAAACCAAACATTCCAGATGTTCTAATCCAATGTTCTTGTCTCTATGCTACAGAAAATCATCTTTATCAAGGAAAAAACACCACCTTTCTTACAACCTGCACTTTTGTTCCCATTACAACTCATGAATACTCAATTTTAATCTATCTACTTTTTCTCCCACTTACACAAAATGAAGCAGCAAATATCCTTTGCATATAAAACATTTTTAAAAGTCTCTCTGAAGACAAAATACTATATAGTAGAAGCATCCATAACATGTCATTTATCAAGATGAAGCAAAACAGTATTTTTTTTCATAATTGCTGTCTAAATTATATGAAAATACTTCTATCAGTTCTAAAATTGCCACTGTCACCATTTTTCTTCTACTATAAAAACAGCAGCACCACAGCTAAGTACATGCTCTATTTACTGGACAAAATTTACTGTTCTAATTACCGGACCTGTTACAGCTAATGGAAAATAAGAGCTATTGGGTTTTGCTCTGAAGACGAAAGCTGTTCAACAACAAGGTGACAGGAGAATATAAGAGACTGGGGAATCTGATGAGTCTACGCCTTGCTGTTACTATGGAAATCACTGATTATAACAAAATACATTATAATCGTGGTCCCTAGAGGACTGACATCGCTAAATTAATTTTATTTTTAAACCCAGTATTTTGTAATTTACCAATCCAACATCAGTCACAAAAAAGTCACCTAGAAAGTCACAGAAGAGCCATGCTTGTTCGTGCATGACCTATACACAAAGGCTCATACTGAACAGCCAGTATCGAGCAGCGCAGCTGCACTTCAGTTATTGCAAACCCTTCACTACCTTTGTTGAGCATCGGGACTCCAACACACAAGGATACTGCATTTTGAGTTCCATTTTTTCAAAAAGATAGGTCTGTCCTCTATGTTAATACTAGTAACTTTAACTCTCAGAATAATGCGCTGAATTACCTGTGCCCAGGTTTGCTGAAGCACCTTTTTGAAAAGGACTGAATGACTTACTGCATAAACTGGGCAATCACAATACAAGGTGCTCAAACTCCCAAACCTCAGTGTTCTCTGCAAAGCAAACATAAGTGTCCAGAGCATGACTTGAATGTAGGGTACAGCAACCTGAAGATTAAACAGAAAGCAACCACTTGAACACTGTTTCAAGAGATGCCTGCTTAGATTTGGGCTTCTGAGAGGCATGAAAATCAGTTCTTAATCACTGTCAAGACTATACTTTTATTTTTGACAGAAATCTAAGAATATGATTGCATGGCTACTTGCAAGGCCTGGGTTACACTCTAATTCAGACTCTAAAATTCACCGTGACAAATCTGAAATTCATCCTCTATCATGTTTGCTCCTTTTGTAATACAAAAAAACCCCAAACCAAAGTAAAAACTCTGAAGCTAAAAATAAGTTATATCAAAAGACTTTTAATAGAAAACGCCTGTTTACCATGCTCATGTAGGAGGGAGAATCGAAGAAGTACTTCAAATATCCCCGATACACATCTGTGATGAGCAAAGACTGGCCAGTGAGCACTGAAGGAGCTTGACTGCTGCTGGAGACGGTCCTTTGGAGATGTCAGTCCTTAGTAGAGGCCAGTCCTTAACTAAGAACTAAATGTCAGGCAGACCTTTAAGGAAAGGGCTTGGAATTTTTCCTTTTGTATTTTGTTTCTGAATTTGCAGTCAGAAGGCCAACCTCATAATTTGCTATATTTTACTGACCCTTCCTTAATCAGGTATAGCAAGAAAAGAGATCTCAGCGTGACCTGCCACCAGATTCCTTGGGAGTAACAACTGTTCACAGGCCCACAGAGTGATTTATAATCAAAGCATGTTTGGGGGCTCCTCAAGAGTGAGGAGAGCTTTTTCCAACCCTCCTCCTCCTCCAAACTGCAGAGGACCAAGCGGCTTGGGAAAGTCGCTGTGTCAGGTCAGTGCTGTGGCACTTCCACAGCAGCTGTAATCACTGCCGCATGAGAAGCAGCCACTCGGAGGGAGGAGGACAACTTTTGTGATTTTGTAGCTAATTATGCATGTGGTTACCACATTTAAAACCCCACTCAGCTTCCCACATAACGATCATTCTCTGCTACAGAAAGTCACACGCCAGCTTTAGGTCTCCCGCCTCTGTCTACCCCAGTCAGATGGAATCCGGTGACGAAGTGGAGCCAAGAATGTGCAAACAGCATGCCTGACTCTGCTTCTCATCTCTGCATTTCAACAGAGATGCTAAGAGATAAACAACTGAGCTCTGAAAAAAGGACTATAACAAATACTTTGCAAGCACATCATCGTGCCCAATTAATTACAAGCCCAATTCCATTTTTTAAATTTTAAAAAGCAAAACCCCAAATTGTGTTTTTCAGAGGAGCATTAAGAACAAGCTTAATAAGCTAGCTTCCAAATAAAATAAAGAAACCAGCCTTTATTAAATTATATGGAAGGAGGTCAGAGATTAAAAATCCTCTGCCTCTCATTATTAGACTTGAGATGACAGATTCATTCCAGAGCACAGAAGGAAATATATTATCCCAAAACAGGATATGAAGTTCAGTCCCAGTAGATTAGTCTCTGTTAAGTAAATTTATTGTCTAATCTTTTCACTCTCCCCCCAAAGTGCAGCCCAAGATCCTCTTCCTCATCAGTATTAAATCCCCTTTCCTTCCCACTACAGCCCTACCCCCAAAGCTCCTCAACAACATTGCCCTCTGGTCTCATTCCCACCAGGATTTTGATGGTGCATGAACCTCATAGAAAAACAAGAAGTGATGGAAGTAGAAGGGAAAAGGACTTAACTGCAATCAACCAGCTAATAAAACCATGCTGTGCTCTGAATTGTTAGGCAAAGGAGAAAAGCAGGATAAATGTTCTGCTTGCTTTAAACAACAGCAGAAAGCCTGGTGGTGAGCTGCTCTTGTGTATTTGTGTGTGTGTGCCTAGTAACCACTTTGTAATTTGGACACAGACATTGAAGAAAACCTTCAAAAGAGCTGTATGAGTATGAGAGTACTTTCTGGGAAGAATTAAACGTACCACGTGAAGCTAGAAGGCACATCAAACAGAGCAACTCTATCCCCTTTTTGTTTACCAAGGCAGAAGCAATGTTCCATACAATGATACATTTCTAATACACTGTTTAGTCTAACTTTAGACTCTGTGAAATTATTTGCAAAGACTGGAATTCCCAAAAAATTCCAGTAGAAGGGGCAGTCTTGCCCTCATCCTCCCTTTCCCTCCCTTTAACAGCATGAAATTTAATTGTATGGCTTTAATTGTATGAAAGAGACACTATGAAAAAAACAAAACAACAAGATGAGAATGCACTTCCAGAGTGGTAGAAATATTTCTATGTGGGCTCTAAGATGCATCTGTCACCAAGGAGGACAAATATTTCACAAAGATCACAAGTACAACAGGCACTGGAAGCACTGATTGGTTCAATTTGTAAGAGTGCTTCCTTTAACAGTAAGTTATAAAAATACTCCTCTCAGGTACTTAACCTCAGCTCTTTGCATGGTTTCACATAGGAAAGCTGTGATATACCCTTTTTATGCATAGAAAAAATTGCAAAGAGCTTGGTTTCACCAACAGAGTGTGCTGTCAGTTCGTTATCAAATTCAGGGCAACGCCACTCAGAAAGACTTAATTTATTGTTTTATGTGGAGATCTGTTGCAAGTACTCGTTCTATAATAAGATGTTTAAATAGCTGTCTCCACTTAAACCAGTTGATTTTCACAGCATCTGCTACAAAATTCCATTCTTGGCCACGTCTTGCATCACTGATGATGTACAGTCCTGAGCTGCACAACTGTTTCTTTGCAAAGCCTTCTCTTATTTACTTTGGAGTTTTTCTGTTTCTCTTTAGACTCTGGGTGGAGAAGGCATGGGAATCACAAACAACACATTTGGCGAGTCTTCACATTACCAGTGTTTAAGATAACCATTGCTAGCCATAAAAGTATCCTTGCTTAGATGATTTTTTTTTTCTCAAATTGAGTAATTCTAAGACAGTTACTCCCTTGACTTGCGCCCTACCATTTCAGTTTGCTGTATTTTCACAGAGTACAACATGCTAATTTTTATTACTGAACTTTATTTCTGAAATAATCACTGTGGAACAAGTTCAGATTAAAAAAAAAAAAATCATCAAATAAAGAATCCTGCTCTATTTTCTGTAAAACTTTGTGATTGCTTTAATCTATAACTTCTTTTTAATGTTTCTACTGATCTTTAATAGATTTCATGTTATCTCAATGACAAAGTGTTACTCATAGATTCATTTCTAATGAGCTCTTAATATCACTCTCCAGAAAAAGAAAGTTCTGTGTTCTTTTCATTGTACCTGAATGAAAATAAGAAGATATACACATAGCAAAGCCCAACAGTCTCCAGCCAGAAGCCTGCATAACCCATTACGCATATATTCAACGTCCCTTTCCTTGGAAATTCATTCTTCAAACAGTTATGCATTTGTAAGTAACCAAAAATACATTACTTTCTTTCTATCGATGTAAGCCACAGAGCAAGGAGCTTCCCTCTCTTTTGTGTACTCAAGCATCACTTTGAAAACAGGCTTCAAGTCATGTGGTGAAAGAGTATATGGGGCTACAAAGTAAACTGATCTACCAGACATCTGTAAATTACTCCCAATGCAATATACAGGAGACGCTTACATCTGCACAGAAGTATTTATGGAGACATACAAAAAAGGCACGCAAACACCCTAAGCAAACTCCAGCCTGGGCTGATCAGCTGAGCAACTTCATCAAGATCCTCTTAGCACATGTCTAATTTCCTCCGATAAGCCTTATGGTCAGTGGAACAAGCCACATAGGCTCTATCCAAAGAAATTTATGGGTATTCAGAGCACTGGAAGAACGGAACATATCTACTGTTACTGTAAATAAGATGACATTAATGCAAATCTAAAGCAAGCTACCCGACTGGGACTTTTGGAGGAAGCACACTAAGGACAGGGTCTACCCCTATCCAGATGTATCCAGCAGCACCACACAATTCTGACTGAACTAGCACAAGGCTGAAACACTTTTTGTCGGTTAAAAGAATACTAGGAATTGTCTATAAAATTACATAAAAGGAAAAGATGAATGAGGACAGCAGTCCTAGTGCCTGCCTGACTCCCCCTGCACCTCCCAGAACCAAAGTCTCCCAGTCCCATTTCACGGATGAATCTGTGAAATGAATCATCATTTCCATTAAACACAAGCAAATGAAACAAATTTTTCCTTATATCATAAATATTTGGCTAAACTGACCATTTAATGCAAGAATTCTCAGATTACAAGAGCAGGAGAAAGGAGGACAAACACTAACACTACTTAAGTCAAAATTCAGATGCATGGCAGAAGCCAAAAACCCAGAAAGTGAATGTGTCTAGTCACAGACTTCAGACCAGGATGGACCACTGTGTTTGTAAAGTCTGATCTCTTGTACAGCACATGCTACACTTATCTACTAATTTATATGAACTATTACTCCCACTTATCTATTCTGAGCCTTTAAAAAGGATATACATTCTATATTAAACACTAAACGATCATTCACACATGCAGGATAAACAGTGCGTCATCACTGATATTTTTTTACGCTACATTAAACTATCGCCTCAAGTAAGAGGTGGCTGAACAAACTAACACCTGAATTATGGAAAGCTTCAGTTCAACCAGCTTGAAAGGTCTTGCTCGGGGGACCGGCTGCTTTCAAAGGTGATATTGGTATCAGTATTATTAGTAGTATTATTATTGGTATCAGTATTACCATTCAACCTAGCTGCTTGAAATAAAGCCAAGGTCTTGATTCCATGTGAACATTACTAAAACTCAGATGGGATTTTCTGTAGAACTCTCCCCATCATCCTGAGCAAAAGCAAACAAAAAGAAAAAAAACCCAGAACAATCCCTTCACCAAACTGCCACTCCAATGGAACCTCATTTTTAAATCACTCATTCTACCCTTTTCATTAGGCGAAACTTCATTTTACTGCTTACTGAATAACAACATTTTTATAGCGAGTGCAATTACAGCAAAAGTACTCAAGGTGATTCATTAACACAGAGGAATGTGGCCCAAATACAACAAATTCACACGTCTCTTCATTTAATCCCACTGGAAATTATGAGTGTACAAAGCAGTAAAGACATTCATCAAAAATTTGATGCCTAGAGTAATTTGTTTTCCTACTCTTAAGTACAATCAGTCACTGAATTAGATACTCATTTGAACTCCAAAAGAGTGGTGGGTTTCAAATGATCCATACTGCACTGCCCTGACAAAATGATCGTGGTATCAAGTACAATGTTTGGGAGCCACGTGTGAGCATTCAGACATGCCATTCTAATGTTGTAATCTCCAGCACAAGCGTTCCTTCTAATTGTGTGCCTGTACGTTTGATACGCTGACCCAATCAGTCCGAACAGATAACCATCATCTATTTCAGTAATTCTTAAACAAAATTTCCAAAAACAGATGTAGACAACTTTGGGAAAAAGTGAAATTTATTTTGGAAGTATGCTCCAAAAAATGAAGTTATCATGCTACTAGGTTTGGATTAAAAAAATTAGAGCTCTAGTTTCCTAAAGAAACCCAAACTTACTGAGAAGGCGAGACAGAAATCCTTACTGAGGGTCGCTTTGGAAACCCATTTCTGGGTTCAGAAACTAATTTAAAACCCAATGCATTATAAACCCAGATTCACTGTTTCTCTCAGAATAAAAATATGTCATTTCGGAAGGGTCACATCAAAATAAGCAGATGAAAACGTAAGGAAATCTCTTCATAAAATAAAAATGGAGTGACTAATGTGGATGACTCAGTTAATAGCATGACTTTCTACTAAGTGTATTAACAGAGACCGAAATAACACTAAATCACAAGGAATGTATGGGAAAATTATTTTGGATCAGTAAAAAAATGTTACACCAGAACAAATGTCTGAGTCTTCAGAGCAGTATCTTCTCGTGCGTATTGCAGCTAACAATGGCAGAAATAGGGTCTCTGTCTTCTCCTGCTCTTCACTCAAGACCCTAGAGTCACAGGACAATTCAGGGTGGAAGGGAAGCCAGGATCATCCCTAGTCTAAAACGGCCAGATCTGAGGTCAGACATGATTTCTCTGGCTTTATCCTGCCTGGTCTTCAAAACCTCCAAGGATGGAGCCTACACAATCTGTCTGGGCAGCCTGGGCTCAAGGGTCTTCAAGGAAAACATGTTCCTCCTTATATCCAGATATCCTTACATCCAAGATACAGGACAGAGCACACAGAACAACTAAGCATCCCAAAAATGAGTCTATTTTTGTAGCAAAACTCAGAAGTGGATTTTTTAGACGCAAGACTTTGCTTAACATCTAACAGTATTTATGTTCTGTTGTGTACAGAAAGTTATTGGTATCTATCTTTTGCAGAGAACATCGAGAAAAGCTGCTCATGTGAGTCTTCAAGTGCCAGATCCGAGCGGAAGCAATTTGGGATTGAGAACAGTTGGCGTAGTAATAAGAGCCGAATTCACAGTAATTTGCATCTACCCAACCTCTTCACATGGCAGTACAAACCCCAGATCTGTTACATGTCCATCCCCAGCCACACACCCCAGAGATTTCAGTGCCATTAGGAAGAGATCCCTGATGAATATCAAAGCCTTTTCTGCCATCCAGAAACACACACAATTCTGCACTAGCATTAAGGAAAAGGAAGGGAAAGGAAATTGAGGAGAACGGGGTTATTGCCATAATATTAGACATATGTTTATAAATATATTCAAAATATATGAAATATACTTGTATATATAATAAATATGATTAAATAGCATTCCAGTTGCCTTGCAAACTCTTTTGAGATGCTAAAATATCTGATATCCAAATGACTTAACAAGTAGCTCTTCCCCCCCACCCTTAGTAGCTACAAAAACCAGGAAACATTCACCATTTTAGAATGAATGAATAATTAAAACAGCAAGATACTAGAAAGCTGTGACCATAAATTCACAATCCTCATAGCTGTTGCATTTGGCTGTGTGTACTGCAACGTAAAATTGTGAATGTTATCATTAATTTGGTAACAAATATAATTGTTAGTCCTAGAGAAAACTATTAGAGCAGTAACTTGATTTTCTTGTCATGCCCGTTCTGCCTTAAGCGAAAGAAAGAAAAAATAAAACACAATTGATGTAATGATTTTTGGAACAAGTATCTAATTGATTTTTCTGCCGCTACTATAATTTACAAGTAGTCCTATAATAATTATTTGGTTTAACTGAAAAGATCACACAAATGCTCCTGTGGTGTTATTAATTACGCTACATTTTATCCACAGAGAAATCTTTTAAAGCTAGACAATGTATTCTATAAATGAAACACATCTTACATTGGAAAAACTAAAATGCACTAACAATACAGTAGGAAAATAGTGCCAAATCTATTTTAATTTTGGATATCAGTCTTGCCTCACTAGGTAGTGCAAGTAAGTAGTGGACAGGCTCAGCACACTTTCAGGATATGTACCTCCTTTTTGGTTTAAAAAGATTATTTTCCTTGCTAATGCCAGCGTGCATAAGCCAACTGATTATACCATCATTCATTTCTTACCGAGATTTTGGTACGAGAAGTTGGGACAGCCTTCATCTTTACCCAACTCTATAGGACACTAAGTGCCCATGGCATGTTAATAAAAGACTTGAGCAGCCAGTTCTGCTGTTCAGTCCTTTCAAGCCAGCCCCATCCACCCATCTGCCAGCTGAGCTGCCCTGCTTCATGGTCCTGCCAAGGGGAGTGCCCTGGAGTTCCAGAGCCCCGCTCTACTGGGTGTAACACTCCGTCCTCCTCACCACCATCATTTGCCATGTTCTGAAGGAGATATTTCATGTCTTGAGCCTAAAAATATGTAATGTTCTGGAACAATGGAAATTCGTGGTCAGTGACTGGAATAGAGATCTTCAGAGAAATTTCTATCACAAGCACATGATGGAATTATCTTTCTTATTCGACAAGAGTTATTTATTAGTGGAATTGAACAAACAAAACGCTCGATTTTGGTCTCCCTGCAGAGAAGTGTCTGGTTTCTTTCAATATTTATTTAGTGAGGCTATTGCCATCACTGAAAGAAAAAAAAATGATACATTTCTGTTGGGTTTACCTCCTTGTTCTAGCACATGCTGGTCCATGACACAGCATGGGCAACATACCATCTGATCAGTAACGACTACAAATGCTGGAGGCCACCTGTTAATTAGTAACATTTATCACTTGACAGCTACGGATCTCTCTCTACTGGAGCCTCTCTGGAAGGAGCAAGCTTGCTCCTGATAAATGCAATGTTTTGCATGGAAAAGACAGATGGTGTCTTTTTTATCAGAATCAGAAGCTGGTGATTATTATTTCTGCTTATTCTGTATTTCAAACACTGAACTTGTTAACCCACTATTAGGACCTGAGGACGTCTAATTCAGGAGCTTAGACTGTGGCTGTAGCAAGTGATACATTCCAAAGAATGGTTTTAACAGATAGTTTTGCTCCCACAATTCTTGAGTGTCTAGTAGTGAGATGTTTGTGCTCACATAAGTAAGAAGCTAAGCCACAGAACATGGCATCACTGTTGACTTGTAAAACCAACTAACTGCTTGCAAGTCCAACAGAAAGTTATTGGTAATTACATGAACAGACTTGCTATCAAAGCTTGGCCTGGCCTCTGATTTATAGCATTTATTATGTCAAGAGCATCAACATCGTTCTAGTTTCACATTTCTCAACTTTTCAATTGAGCCAATAACATGAAAGAGCATTGAATTTACTAAACAATGGGGCAATCCTAAGGAAAAATGATGACTCTGAGCCATGAGCTAGCCTCAGATATTCATTTTTGTTTGTTTACCTTAAACACATCTAAGATCTTTCTCATGATACTTTGCTCTAAACAAATAAGTTTTCCAATTGCATTATGTTTATAACAAAATCTTGACCCCTTATAGCCTATAATAATTACAGTACTCTATAATAATTACAGAACTACCATAATTACAGTACTCCATCTTAACATCTCAAGGAGGTAAGAAAATATCACCCAACTGTGGACCACATTTGTGGAAAGCACCTGATATAAAACATATTCAGCCCTAATTCCACAGGATTTTTAAAGGAACAAAAACCCTGGGTATTTTTGTATGCCAGATTTACCCCTCGAGACACACTCTCATATGGTTGAACCAAGAGCCAAGCCAGTGCAACATTGAGCAAAATGCTTCACAAGCAATGCCACCGAATGTGAAATCACAGCATCATAATTGTTTTCATAGCTCATATGCTCCATCCTTTTACACTCAGAACCACATTTTCTTTTTCCTTTAGGAAAAAAAAAAACACATAATTTAAAAATATATTCCTGAAAGAAACCATTTCGGCAAACCACAGCTTTCCTGACTCAGTTTTCTTAAAAACAAAGCATTGATGTTACACCTTTTTCAGACAGTGAGACAGACAAAAATGCAAGAATAAAAAAAACTGTTCATGAAATAGTTTGAGAAAATTTTCTGCTTCACTTCTCTCAGGAAAAACCCTTCCAACACATGTACCAATCTACTTACACAAGGAAGAGATCAGAATCTCAACAGGTGCAAAGAAAAACATGTTAGTAGATATTTCTGCACGTTTTCGGTATTTTTAGGGGTTCTTAAATGCAGGGAAATAAAGAATTGCCCCTGAACCCACTCTGGGATCCAATTCGTAGTTGCTACTGCAGCCTGGTAACTGATAGTGATTGAAACTAAAAGTTCTAAACTTCAAATCAAGGTCTCACAGCAATTTTCAACAGCCAAGTGTGATACAGCCAGTACTCGCTTTAATTGCTATTGAAAAATCCTTGGGAAAACTACACGGATTCTGCAAGAAAGTATTAGGATGTTAAAATAATTTTACTGAATGTTTCTGGCCAATAAAAAAATACGATTTCCCTCTTTTTTAGTAAAAATGTCTCATCCGTATAGCACATTTGTTTTGCCAGACTTTAATCAGAAGTCTTTCCTTTTGTACAGGTGTAACTAACTTTGTTACTTAATTAACTCACTAGAAATCAAGCATTACTGACACCTAGCAGTGCTTGACAAGTGAAATACAAATAGGCACATCAATACAGGAAAATCAATATCAATTAAGTTTTCACAATATTTTCCTGCAAGAGTAACACAGAAGGGAAAAAGATTTTGTTGTTAAGGAGAAGGAGGATTGCTGAAATTGTTACTGAACGAACAACTGTTTTCATTTACTAAGCTAAATAATTACTTCACATATGTTTTCACAAAGTCTCGTTGCATGCTAATGATACCTGTCTGGTTTTTGTTACCCAGTTAGCATTTCCTTCACACGCATCAGCATAGCAGGCCATAGGTAATGAATAACACTTCATCCACAAGCATTAGAGATTACCTTCAAAAACTTGTATTGAAACTATTCAACAATTATCATTGCACTCCTCACTGAATGTCTAGGTTAGTGTCTTCATCTTCTCTACCTGATTAACAGCTAAATCAGCAAAGTCTAGACACTCACTCCCAGCAGCTGCGGTGCTGAGAAGTTGCCCTACAGCTATGCTCTCGGTTGCTTGTTCCCTTTGGTCGTGGTGTGGCACCACAAGCTATCCCACCAAAGATCAACTTATTGTATTTATAGAGTCTTTCCCTTTTCAAGCCAAAGTTAAATGAAGTTGAAGGCAGCATCCACAGGACAAACCGTAGTCACAGCCTTGAAGGATTAGAAGAAGCCATTGTTTTCATGTCAGACATGTTTTTGTAATATAGACCATGTCTATTCTTGTTATTTCAATTTCATCACCACACCAGCTTTTCAGCAGTCAGCCGACCCTTTCCCACACCACAGTTTTAAAGGCTCATAAACATTATCTTTATTACATTAAGAGAGATTCAAAAATTTTAAAACAGATGTGAAGTCACTCCTGCCAAGAGCCTACACACAGTGTGATTCAATAGGATGTGGGTGCTGTAAAGTACTCAAGACAAGTCATTCTAAAACTCTGAGCTCAACTTGCTGAACAATTATTTTCATCTAGCAAAACAAAGGCTTAAAATAAATTAAGAGCTCCCATCTGCCTGGGACTAGGAATGATCTGATGACCTGACTACGGATGGTCCTCAAAGTTGCTTCCATTGACAGCATCTGCAGACAGAGAAGTAACAAAAAGGCAAAGATGAATTATCTTCTTTGCTTCTTATAGAAGCTATATAAGGCAAATGGCATCTACCACATGTCTCCTGGTGAAGAGAGACAACAGAATTTCCACCACTCACTGTGCATAGCTCCAGGTTGGGCAAGTTTTTCCTTTACACAACAGGCAGGCTCACAGGGTCTTAAATTACTGTCATATGCCTAACAGCCATGAGCCCAAGTACAGCAGATTAGCTTTTCACAGGTCGCGTGCTGCTCGGATTTCCCCTGCCTCCCTCCTCGGGGTTTGCTGTAAGCTCCTTCATTTGGTGCCACAGCTCCTGAAGCATTCATGGTTTTTTTTTCCTCACCATCTGAGGCTAAAGCAACATTTTTCCCACAATGCAGAGTTGATCCATATGGCATCAGTATTTCTTTTTCCATTTCCTCTTGGCAGTCAGTAGCTTTGGTTTTTCTAACTTTTTATGTAAAACCTCCACGTCGTGCTATCTGCATGAGTTTTTTTTCTGTGCGTGTCTTGAATTTACCATGTTCATCCGTGGGCGGTCAACTGAATTTTTGAAACAATTGAGAAGTTTATGTTAAACAAATACATGGTAGTCTGAAGAAAGAGTCTTTCATCAGATAAGGATAAGGTTGGTCTTGATTATCAGGTTCGGTTTTTTAATGTTGGTTTTTTTTTTTCTTTAGTCCAGTACAATCCTGTGCCTCTTGTTAGTAGAGAGAGAACATCTTTCCGTGGGTGTCCCAGGAGGGGATACCTGCTATGACTGGTACATTAGGAGGGCTCTGAAGATAAAGGTGCCATAGCTCTGCTCTAAGACACCTCACTTGCAAGTGCAGTGGCATGAACGGAAAGTGAAGAACAAGGAGTTAGTGAATATCATGGTGTCAGGTGTCCCACTTCAGAGGCCACATGGAAGCTGCCTCCTCAAGAGGTACCCCAGCAAGGCCCCCTAGCTACTGTGCCAAGACCCCACACTAGGACAAGTTGAGAACATAAAGGGTTATAATCTTGTTCTTGTCGGCTACTCAGAGGTATTAAGCTCATAGTTCATCTTTTTTACCACTTATCTTGACCCTATGTCACATTCCCTGGGTTTCCTCTTACCACTACAGCCTAGTCTGCAGTTGCACTTAAGCTGTTGTGACCACAACTAAATGATAGTAAAGGAAAAGGAACTATTTTGTCATTTCCACTCTTTGTCTAACAGATAACACAGACAGCATACACAATGAGGTAGTAAGACGTGAAATCTTGTAAAGTATTCCATATATTCAGCTCTTAAACACTCTGAACGGCACTGAGCACAAGCAATCAAATCCTATGTGGTTTGAAAACTAGCTACAGCTCAGCAATATTTGCCATCTGGACAGATAAAGCGAGGTAGTGAGCAGGAGCAGTTCGCAGGGTGTTTAAGTTGGCAGTGACATGGCAACACAAGCCTTCCTGTTTGCCAGGAGAGGGCAGACATTCCCGTAGCCTTCTCCTCTGAAAGTTCTGTGGGAAATACAAGGATTGGTGCAACTACGTGGACACCTGAATGTAATACGCCAAAAGTGAAAAGAACTTTACTTTGACAACAGCATTTGTACTTCTAAATACACAACAGTAACTTCAAAAGGAAATACTGTCAAATATATGCTCTCTGCATAGTAATATACATACAATAAATGCACAGAAAGAGACTACAGGAATGATTCCAGGCCATGGAATGTGTGTGTGTACAGGTCAAGTACTCCTGGCTCTAGGGACCCCTGCTACCCAGCTAACATCTCAAGTACTATGTTCTACCAGTGAGGACTTTTACACAAGTTACAACAAAGATGAATGTTCAAACGCAAGTCCAATATGTTAATTAGGGTTAAAAGTCACTTACTTACGTAGTGCAGGCAAAATTTACGCTCACTTCCGTACAGCTACAAGGTACCCAGGCAAATCTTACCCTTAAAGAGTTTTTATTGTGTTGAAAAACAGGACCTGCTGGGCTCCTGTTTTCACATGCATGTCACAAACAGGACCATACAGAGAAAGGGACCGTACAGATCTCTTCTGTACACTTGAGGACAATACAGTCACTAAGACACATGATGCGCTTGAAGGCCACCACCAAAGCTATGTATGACACTACTGCCCTCTCCTGGAAGCAGCTCAACTGCATGTCCTTACACTGCCATGCTCAGCCTTCAACGTTATTTTCTTCTAAAACTGGTAAAGATCTGAATTTTCCATGCAACAGAATACAAAAGTAGTACAAGGGCATTATTTATAGGTTATCATAACCAGTATTTTGTATTTCAGAAGCAAAAATCTAGTACTAGGAAGTTGATAACAAACTTTCTCCCAAACCAGGCAAAGTAACTGGCCCTTGGGCCAGTCTGTGTAACTTAACGCTTCAACTAGGAAAGCTGAATGCATATGAAACCATTAAAGCAGATGGTCTACTCTGTGGACCACTCTCCAGGTATCATGTGACATGAAAAAGCAGCTTTCCTTTCTTATTTAAAACTAAAGAGAACAGCAATATAAAATCCCAATATAACAAACTCACTGTGCAAGTAGGGATGTGCCTGGAGCAAAATTTCCTAATTTTCCTGAAAACAGGCAGTTTGCTCTTTGGACCGATGCCATCTCTTTTTCTGCGGGCTCTGCCCCCTCAGGGCCATGCACTATTGAGCTGAATAACTGTAAGGTTCTCACTTGCAGGCAAATAGGAAGGAGTTTAATGAATCACAACATTTTGTTCGTATTTTGCTTGGAGGAAGCATTTTCCACATTTTCTCCCTCTTAGTGAAGTTCAGAGAAATTCCACCCAAACCCTGTATAACTGCTTTATTGAGACCAAAAGTTCACTGTCAGATACTAGGGTTTCCCTACCAACCAGAAAGAAAGAGACAAGGGGGCAAGGAAAATAAATGCTTTTATGAAGAGAATTAACTAATGAGCTTGCTGAGGCTTACTTATATTTCTCCAGAGACCTATGAAGACCAAAGCTGTGAACGGTGCTTGTGCATACGTACAATCACAGCTCACATGCTGAGGAATGCTCTTTCAACTATAAAAAAATTCCTTTGAAATTCCTTCTCAGTGATACTGGATTCATTGGAACTCAAATTCCCATTGCTGCTCAAACGTTCATTGAACATTTATTTGTTCAATATCAAATAGAGAGAAAGATACGTGGGAGAAAACAGAAAAGAATTATGGGATAGAAAAGATGACTTTCAGCTCGCCTGCCAGCAGACTAAATGGCACAGTCCCTACCAATTGGTTTTATCATAGGATCATATCACTAAAGGTTGAAAAAAATGGAAATCAATGCAGTTACTGTTGTTGCTTTGATGCCTGCATTACTCTTTCTTGGTTCAAACAAGTGCAAAGAGTTGGAAGAGAGTTGGCATTTTTGGGAACAACTGCATTACCTCTGCTAAAACGGGATAGCAAGGATGCAGAGGTATGTATAGCTTAATATTTAGATATGTATGTTTTCATAAATAAATGTACTTATTTTACTTGTTTCAAAGTTTTAATGAAAAGTTCAACAATGTCACATTTTAAACAGAGGAAATTAGCTTCTATGTTAATTCACAATATAAAAGTCTTTCATTAATGCCTAATTACATTTCTCCACACTTAAATCATCTAGACAGTCAAATAAGAAAGAATGAAAACAAATAATTTCCAAAACCATGCTAGAGGCAGCTCAAAAAAAAAAAAAAAAATCAACACCACCAAAAAGCAGTGTTCAGTTTTACTCTTCATTCTTTTTTTCCTCTTCCAATACCTTTCCTTCCAGGCAACTGCTCCTGAATGCCCTAATGAACAACTGACTCTCATTTCCCCAATATATAAAAAATAGAACAAGGAGATATTGGCTACTTTAGAAATAGCCCTTCTCTCCAAATCTACTAACACACCTTCAAAAAAAGATCTGAAGGAGAAGAAATGGCTACTACAGATGTATCTGAAAAAATATAAAAACAAAGCACTAGATGAGTGGAACAAAAGCTGCTGGTGTATAGATATGATTTTTTTTTTTTTTTAAAGTAGTGAGGATAAAAAAGCTAAAATAGGTAGAGGAACTTCCAGGAAGTCTGTGTTACTAGCAACTTTTTTAGAGTATAACTTTCTCAATAAAAGCACAGTAAGGGCAAACGACATGCAGCAGCAAAGAAGATTAAAAGTGCAACGCTTCTTTTGCATTTTTCCATCTTCCTTTTACCTCTACAGATCAAACAAACTACGCTAACAGCATTACAAATTTATCCAATAAACAAAAAGCATAAAAAACATGTTATAAAGAAATACATTTTATATTTAGAGAACATATTAGCATATTAGTGGAGTAAAGGAAAAAATCACTCTTGCAACAATTTTGATGCAAGGAAAATTAACAACTGTAAAACAAAGCTTCATATTACGAAAATTGAGATGTACAGACATCTGCACCATGAATCTTATTTCTCAACTTCTTCTCCTGCTTGTGGGGTTTTTTCTTTCCCCTTACAAAACTTTGATCTTGTATTTGAGATTCATGATATGGATTTTATTAATCAGTAAAGCAATCTATGACTGCATCCTCCCATTCATACTGTTAGGGAAGACAAGTGTAATGGCATTAACCAGGCAGTGCTGCCCGGGCTGCGCCACAGGGCTGAAACACCTGCCTCTGTAAAACCATTTAAAAGTAAATATGCTCTATAGGAAAATATATTTTTAGATTTTGGTGTCTTTTTGAGCAAAAATGTCAACATTTTGAAATAGTGAAGCTTATCAGGAACTGAAACTGTAAATTCATTCTGGATTTAATTGCAAAGGACATTTTTCAGTTTCTTCATCTGTGCATTGGGAAGAACCTGGGTTAAGATTCTGTGTTTCCTAGTCGTCCCTCAAAGTTTGTCCAACTTCAGAAAGAGTTGCAAGCAGCAGAGAAAATAAGCTAAAAAAATTACTACTCCTATCTTCTGAGCAGGAATACAAGGCAAAGCAGAAGCAAGAGCAGCCTATTTCTATGAACAACAGAAACAAAAACACCTCTGGGCCATGACTGTGTCCCTCCTGACTGGTTTTGCTGTGTTAGCAAGCCAGACTCAAATAAACGTCTTTTTCAGCAGTTGTACCATTTAAAAAGTATCTCCCAAGCTCTTAATATAGCCCTGTTCTTATTCTGGTCAGTTCTGAAGCCTGTCTTCCAGCTATCTCCTTGTTCTCATGCTATTTTCTATTAGATGTGTCAATAGCTCTGAGAGATGATCAGGATCCACCACTGTCCTCCCACCCAAGTGAGGAAACGGCACTGTAAATGTGGCTTCCACAGAAAGCCATGTTATCAAAAGTAAATCAAAACTCACACACAGCATTACACACGTGCAATATTTTTACAATTAGGTAGCAGAAACATCAACGGTATTAGATGAAGTGCCAATTAAACCATAAGCTGTGCAGTATGAACTGCTGTGTCCAGCAGGCTGCACATATGCACCCATGGGTGCCCATCACAGACAGGACTGCATCTACACCACACTCTCCCACATTTGGGAAAATTCTCCAACTCCTCCATTCATCTCCTTCCCCATCCTCTTTTTTTCCTGCATCACACTTCTATTGACATCTTTGTAAGCTTTTAACGTGTCTTATTTAGTGGCTGCCAGCCAGCCTGCTGTCACATCACCCACAGCTCCCAACACAAGGCGGACAAGGAAGGAGGCTAAACTCCCCCAAACCCGTCCATGCTCCACGACGGAGTACTATTACAGGAAACACTTACTGGCAGTCACAGTGTTGGATAATGCTGATTGACAAGCAATGACAGCACTTTTCAAAGTTTGGTGTACATGGACATGACACAAAAGTAGGAGGAGATAGGGGAACCACAGCAGCAATCACTATTTATACATGAGTTATCAGATAATTCTGCTATTTCCTGTGTTAGGCAGAACGCATGCACGCGTCCTGTAATTAAGCTTCAGCTAATATGCACCATTTCTTACTTAAATTGAAATCTTTTGAAAGCTCCTTGAAATGCAACCAGAGGTTGCACCAGAGGTTCGAGTCATGCTTGGCTTTTTCTGGATATTTAAAAAAAAAAAATACGTGGCATTGATGTGCCAGTGGTAGCAACAGCAAGCATAGAAATAGAAACATGTAAGTAGATACAGGAGGAAAGCAGAAACGTTGCAAAGGATGAAAACACAACAGTAATGGGAGCCTTCCATTACCTCCATGGAAACTAGATAACGTCACATCAGGAGGCACTGCAAAGCCTACATATTCAAGGATATGATTAGCAGCAGCTTCACTAAGCAGCCAGGCAGGAAACCCACAAACAGAAAAGCAACATTTCTCTTAACCCTGAGTAGTGTGTGGTACCTGGGTGAGTGTTAGCATCCAAGAACCACTCTGCGATACCGACCACAGCATACTCACATGCAACATCCATGTATGAACAGCAAGAAAGTAGCTCAGTGGATTTTTTTAACTTCAAAATCAGAAATTGTAGGAAAGTAAGAAAAGGAGTTTCTTAAATTCTTAAAAAGGAGTTAAGAGGCAGTCAACACACTAAACCCAGGATGGGCAGCACAAAAACTATTTAAAGACACCACACTAAGATTCAGAGAAAATATTACTTATCAAGAAGAGCTTTAGAAGGACAAAGAAGCAGCCATCCATCACAGCTGGAAAATACGGCAAAGGATACCACAAAAAAAGAAAATATTTTTCAAAAAGCATCAAAAAGTGCAAATGAGGCAGCAAGGATCATGAACTCCAACAGGTTAAGTGCAAAAAAACCAATTAAGTGGGGTTAAAAAAAAACACAAACCCAACAATCACAAAAGAACTCACGGAAATCCTCAAAGCCAGTCATATAGTAATTTATCAAAAGTGAGAACCATGCCAGAAAGCCTAAAGGACCACAAGGTGATCAAAGCATACAAGGAACATTCAGAGATAATGCCAGAAACATTCAGAGAAAAAACTTTTTTTGTATCCAGCTCCTGCCGAATGAATTTCTCTTTCAAGGACACTTTTGTTTAGGGAATGCCTCAGAAGCATAATTAGACTATGGAAGGTATCAATGAAGTAAACAGCAACATACTGTCAGGTTGAGAGATTTTTCTACCTAAAATTCTAAAAAGTTTCTAGGATTAAATAGTCAAAACCATGGGAATATCAGCTCAATAGCATTTTATCATTAAAAAAAGAGATATATTATCAGGAGTAAAGCCCTTTTTAAATCCCAGGTGTGCTTTCCACTTGCATTGCAACCTTTCGTATCATTATACTGACTGCAGAAAGAGCTGGAAAAACAACCAGGGAACATCCTACTGGTAGAACTGGGATAAGTTCAGAGAAAGGCAACCGGGAAGAACTGGCTTCCACACCAGAATGATGCAGTGAGGCAGGACTCACAGAGATAGAAAAGATGCAGCTGAGAGGGGATACAACAGAGGCCTATGAACTCGTGTGTGACACGAATAGAATACAAAGATTAACTGCTTCTTATCCAAGAATGAGCTGCCATCAAACCAACCAAAGGCAGTCAGGGCAAAAATAAAAAGTTGAAGCCGTTCTTCAAATACAGTGAAGCTGTGACACCTCCTTACTTGCAACACATCTAGATGCAAAAGTTAGCATGAGTTCAGATAGACAGTGGTCAAACTAATGCAAGAAAATTCTCCTGGAATAAATTATTATTAACTATAAAGACATCTGCTGCCTCCAGGGACACAAAAGGGCCGGAGACCGGCAGCGTGTGACAAGGATTGTAGGCACTACGTTTCTGCACGCCCCTTACACGCGTCTCCAGGCACCTACCATGAGCACAGGCAGAAGCACTCTGATGAGCTGGACAAACTGCTGCTCTGATCTGATCTGCTTTTACGTAACAGTAATTTAGTTAGAATAGAGGAGCTGCTTCTGCTTTACATACTTGACTGGGCAACCACTGAAAAGGATTTAAAAAACCAACCTTCAAGCATCTGAGACCTTTTCTATCTACCCTGAAACATATTTTATACCAGAGGCTTAGTTAGCAAAGATATATTAACAAAAATTGCCCTACATGTCGTACTTCAAAGTTGGACAGAACTATCACTTCTGTGATCTTGTTGCTACAGTGAAGTAACAGCACAAAATGTATAAAGTTAGTCTACATCCCAAGTGAAGTAATTTAGCACAAACTTTAAATCTACCATTACACAGTCACACCACACACTTCCCTACTTGGTTATTTAAAACAAAAAAAAAAATCCAACAGGGGTAACCAAACCCTGAGAGGAGATTCAGACAAAACATGAGCAAATAAATCAAATCTCACTTGCTCAGGAGTCTAGGTGTTAATACATGGTATCCTCACTGTGACTAGAGGTTTAGACAGTCTGAGGTCATACAAATTATACTAACTATACAAAACCTCAGGACAGCTAACATCTTCAAGTACAAAAGGGGCTCACATTTGCAATCCCTCTGATGCTCTCAGTAGTGTCCTCACAGCACATCTAAACTGGGAGGAGGAAGTTCCCCTCAAAGTTACAGTAAAAGCAGCCAAATTCACCAAGCTAGAGTGAACGGCAAGTATTTCACAGACTATAATAGGGCAAATGTAGTGAACAGAAGATGGTAGGACTGGCAAGGAACCTTGTATGATTTGGTAGCTAAGTTCCATTATTTTTTAATGCCATCTGTATTCCTCATCTGAGAACCTCATCCAGGGAGAATATGAAATACAGGAACACGGACAAAATTGGCAGATTCTGGGACGAAGAAATCAAAAATTGCGCTGACAATAGGTTCAGCCAAGTAAAGCAGATTTCAAGTTCAAGTGAAGGAGATTCAGCTTGACTAGATTTGAGACACTTAAAACAACTGGCAATTCAGATGAGAATTAACTGAAAAGTATTTGTTGAATTTGACATGTGACTTCAGAAAGAAAATTTCTCAAAAAATTTTTAAAAATTAGTTAAAAGCTCACTCAATACATATTTCACTAGGTTTAAAAAAAAAAAAAAAATCACTTTTTACTCAGAGAAGTTGACCTCAGTCAGCTCAATCCAGCTGGCTGGATTTTGACTGATAATATGACCTGAATGATATCTTCCTGAGGGTTTTGTAATGCAGGATTGCCAAATTATTCTACTTCCAAAGCAACACTTCTAATACTTGAGTTTCACTGCTCAAAATCAATGGAAAAGTAAAATGACAACACAGAAATATTTTCCTACCATGAATGAGTGTTACGAGTTTTGGAAGAATTTATTCTCCTGTATAAACCACTCTGGTGTGTTCTCTCTTCCCTGCAACCAGTTTTTTTTCTCAAGCCATACATGCAATGGAGATGACACCATTTCTTTAAAAACATCCTTGCAGTCAGTAATCCAGTTGCAAATTGATCAGCAACTCATCTTACAAGTCTGTATTTACAAAAAAGCTTAGCACTGCGAAGCACACAGGAAAATACAGAACTGCCAAATGAACTGGGCCAGAAGGTCCATAAGGATTGTATGTATCATTCAGTTTTAATTCCTCCTTTCTTTTGCAATCAAATTACCTAAATTGTATGAAATGCATGAAAGGAAGTGCCAGAAACCTTACCCACCAGAATTTTAGACAAGAGAGATGGAAAAACAGTGATAACACATATTTTCCTACAGAAATTATTAAATATCCAAACTATAATCACATTTTCTACAGATCATCTCGAAATAATTTCATCATTGCAAAGCAAAGGTGTAATTTTTGTTCCACTCAGATTTAGGATATTTTGAGAAAGAGCATTTGTTTGAATTGCATTCAGTAGGGACTTACAACACCACTGTGTGTACAGTGCACAATAATTTGCACATTAACATACAGTAACCAGAGAAAAAAAAACAAGCAACTGAAAAGCTGACTATATCTTTTTCCTAATCTCATGTTTTACTGCTTAGAAAATAGCTTGGTCTGGCTTTAGACCTGTGAATGCTCTGTCAAATCAATCAAAGGAGCTATAAAGATACTGGAGTGGAGCAGCACCAACAGGGGACTTCTTAAGGCCTCTTGCCAGATGTAACAAGAGTAAATATGTGAAGTTTAATATTCCAGGAACGAACTAGAGTCAAGCTTGCAACCAGTAAATACCCAACACTCGCCAGCCTCAGCTTTACCGCGTGGCCTGAGGAGCCTGCCCTCTCCCTGGAAGGCTGCTTCCACTGGAGTTATCACACCTTGCTCTCTGGCAGAAGTTTCTCAGCCAAAAAGAGCAGCCTGCAACTACTCCTTGCTTTAAGAGAACTGCTAGATGACCAACATAATAAGAACTGACTCCTTTTTGCACTGAAAATTTCCATTTTGTTGTCTCTTTCACACTGTAGCTATTTGTGCTGCTTGGAGCACAGTCTTGGTATTGAGACTGTCACCAAAAAGAGGAAGAAAGGAGAAAAGAGGTTGGACCCCTCACAATCTCTTCCAGCCTGAACAACTCTGTGATCTCTTTATTTTTGATAGTAGTATCTAAATTTTGTGATCTTATGCCAAGTAACAAATCAACTACTTTTCAGCTGTCCTTCAGAGTCTGGGCTGCCCCTCACTTCAACACCTATATTTTGCACAGTTCCACACCAGTCCTGACTCATCTCACTCTTACTACTGTAAATCCTTGACACAGAACATGAACAGGTCAGACCTATACCAAAGCAACAGCTTCAGTAGGCTTCATATAAAATTTTCTGCATTTTTGAGGTGTTGCCTGAAATAATGTTCCAAGTACGACAACTTCAAAAAAGAAAACTAGTATGAGAAAGAAACAAGACAAAGCTTTCAAGAGGAGCATACCTTGGAAAAAGATACTCCTGATTTAATTGATGTAGTTTTGGAAAAAAAGCAAAAGGACCCAAGCCAGCAAAACGCTAACATGAAAGCGGAATGATTGCAGCCCAGTGACAGAATTACTGTGCTTTGGACTAGCTTTACAAGTGGCCTTCCTTGTTTATAGCCTATTCTTCTAATCTAAAATCTGAACTTGTCCTCTTTATTTCAACTGAATGACAGTCTCATTCAAATACTCAAGTTCCAAATAAAGACCAGAGAGTAAGCAGAAGTTCTGTAAAGAGTTTCATCACGCTACATCAAAGAACCAGGAAGGTTTTCTTAATAGTGAAGGCATTTTCCCTTCAACCACAACTAACACTTCTATCAGTCCACAGCCTATTCCCAGAACCTCTGCCAGTTTTCAGCTGAAGAACAGATAGTAGCACAGGATAATACTTACTAGACTAGGGCAAAGGATAAGTCATAACCGAATGCATTCAAGAGGAGGAAGGGAAGCAGAAATGACAGCAATCAATGAGCTAAGTATTTTTATAGAAACCAAATACATTCATAATACATTCTTACACCTTGGTCTTAGAAAACCTTATATAGGGTGATCCCAGAGAACAGGGAGTGGGATTAGTTGGTGCTGGAAATACACTCTGAGATCCGTTACCTGGGAGCACAGTGAGATAAAATGCAGGCACTGTGCTGTGATACCACAGCAAAATAGCTTATTTGCCTGATACAGTTGGATTAATATAAAATACGATCTTGAGGAGTCAGAGGAGATTAAATGGCATGGGGCTACCACCTCTGGGACCCACGAGGTCCAGAGGACCAAGAGGATTCCTGCAGAGATCTAACAGGGGCTCTGCACTTCCCTCAGAGTTTGCCATCAACTGTCATACCCCTTACCACCAAAATACAGAAAAATAGCAATTTTACCTGTTTTAAGCAAACCATTTCAGAGTTACTTCTTTGTAAGGTACAGCCTAGTTCAGTCACGTGTATATATATGTGCTAAGTCTCCTCAAGAAGAAATAAAACCAACCAGATATTACAAAGATTTCTTTTGATTACTCTGTCATATGTGTAATTCAGAACATATACATCTCTTTCCCTGCTTCCAAACAGACCTTCCCTAGCTGGGAACAAGCTCCCCAAGCTTCTGCCTGCTGTCTCTCTCAAGGTTACATATCACAAGTTCTGGTGACAAACAAAGGAGTGACTACTTTGAAAGCTGCTGCTCATGACATCTCAGAGCTAATTATGGCCTATAGTAACATTGCAATGTCTAGAGAAAAATACAAGGTAACTGACACAACTGAGGAAAAAAAACTAAACAACATTTATCCTTCAAAGTAAGGAGCTCAAAACCTGTTTTGGCTTTTTTTGTTTATTTTTCCCCCCCAGTGATACTAACTTCCTAGCTTGTATTTTTAGACTATCATAGCTATAGCATAGTAATACTTCCAAGAAAACATTAATCATTTGCTTTTATGCATTTAAAAAAATACATTCGTTACTCTTGTAGTAGGAATACAAACATCATACATAACTACAGGAGAAAAATATTTACACAGGCAGTGGTGCAGAAACCCCAACAATAATGCAAGAACAGCAGAGATCAATCTCTTTCTGTACAACCTTTCAGCATTCCAGTTTCAGGAAGCACCCTAAACATAATCCATATAATACTGGAGAGATACAAAAGCGAAATTAGAAAGGATGTATACAGACTAGCATTACATTTTGCTCTCAAATATGCTGGGATATCTACCATAAAAACAGTAACCATCAATTAGATTTACCACAAATGTCAAACATATGTTTAAACTAAACCAAATCCTGTCATAACTGTATAAAAACTTGGGAGCAAACCAGTCCAAATCTATATAAACCTTAATTCACACGACTTGTGATGCTGGCTGAAGGAGCTCTTTAAAGGAACATCTACATTTTATAGAAAGTTAACTGAAAGTATAGCAAATTCCCTCAATGCCAACTTTACGCTCCTTTCCACAAGGGGACTTTAAAAATCCACATTTTCTCAGACAGAACCTGCGTGTTCTGGTGCACTGGTGTTTGTAGGTTTTTTTGCACTGATGCGTGTACGTGCATTTTACAGTGAGGCACTACCATATATGAAGAGCAGCAGTTGTCAATCCAGAACATAAAACAGTGTCGTAGGTACATATACAGACATGGTGTCATTACGCCCTCTTACAGACTCACAATTCTGAGGCCTCATGTTGCCAAATTCTATCTGCACTTTTACTATCTGCCAAATCATGTTTTCTCTATGTAAAAGGGAACTGATCTGGTGATGTGTTATTCCAGTAAAAATGCAAAACTATTGCCAAAATGGCTGACAAAATACATAGGTATCTACATATATTTATTTGTGCCACAAGTTTGAAAGTTGCAAGTCATCAGCATCAGCTGCTCGTTTTTCTTCTTTTAGGAACCATTAGAAGTATTTGGTTTCCATACCATTCTCTCTGCAAACCAACTATTTTCTTTCTCAGTGCCAGATCCAACATTCCCTGCAACCTTTGAGGATTAAGTCACTTTTACTCTTTTTCCCATACAGGAAAAATAAAACCAGAATTAGTACAGCAAGCCAAACAATCAATATTTCAGATAAAGCTTTATGAATGATGCAGAGAAGAAATAAAGTGCAAAACATGCATTCCAATAATGCATTAAAACTACATATTAGAATTCCGGTAATTGCATATTCATGTTAAGCAAACACTTCTCCTAGAAACTCTTTCAATTCTGTTTTGCAACTGATGTGAAATCCTGGTCTAGGAATCTCCAAACTGAGCAACCTGCTCAGGAACAGGAAGGAAAAAAGCCTGAAACCGATGGGGGAACAGGTGCAAGAACAGCTCAAACCAGTTCCTGACCTCTGTCTGTTCAGAGTGAACGATAACACATTTTTCACTGCAACAACTGTCTGAACCACGAGCCTATTGCTCAGCTCCAAGCGAAGCACCTGTGGGCAGAGCTGATTCCTGTTACAAGTATTCCTCTAGCACTGCACGAAGACAGGCTCAAAACGTTCAGAATGAACTGAAGCATTGTTGTACAGATACAGTTGGATGAAAGTATCTGGAGAAAGGCAGAAAGCAACATGTTTTTCCTCATAAATCTCTGAACCCAACTTGTGGAAATTGCCACTGCTTTGACACGGATTACTAACGCAACAGATTTGTTGCCATATGCTCCGTAATCACTGATCTCTTTAATAAGACAAAGGACCTCTTGGAAGCAGGAAAGGAAGGGAAGAGGAACTGCACTTGTAAATCATTTTTCTCTCTCTACACACATATTCAGACCTATTTTTGCTCAGGAAACGGTCGTCTCAGATTTAATAACGACCATCTTTTGCTAGGACAACTGAACAGAAGTAAGTCTTCATCGTGATAACTCTGTCAATGAAACTACCACCTGATGTAAAAACATTCTCTGCATCCAAATGTGTTTGCATCTGGTTACTGAATAGACTAACACTGTACGAGCAACAAGATTCAGAGTCCTCTACACAGCATTTAAAGGATGGTCCAAAACTAACCTACCATCATCTATAAGCTTTCAGTCTTCAAGCCTCATAAAACGGAAAAAAAAAGGCCAGTAGAAATGCCTTCTCTAGAAGTGTAAAAAGAGGCTACGAGAGGTTTGCAAATCCCACACTATTACAAAGGCAGATATTTGATTACGAGCTACTGCAGTGGCCTAGTACCGAAATGTTTCGCAGCCGAGCTGGGGGAAACGCACTGCAGAAGGTCAAAGGAGGTAGAAAACAATTACTCAGAACATTAAAAAGCACAAGGCATGGAATGATATTTAGATGCTGAAGAACTTTTAAGAGGGCAAACCAGATGACACAATCTGCTTGAGGCACTGTTATAGACAACTCAGCTGTCTTAAAAGGAATTTAGACACTGCCTTTGCTCAGGCAGATCCTGAGGCTGGGGCTGGAAAGCCAAAACATGCTGCTGGACCCAAGTGGGCTCTGCTGCTTGTAAACCAGCAAGCACAAAAGCAGTTCCATAAATCACAACCTGCTCATTAACTCAGAAGGAATATTCTGGCATTTAAATGTTATAATGGTAAAAGAGCAAAGATATTGCTTGCCATTACTGCCATTTCAGACATCCCATTCTGAATTCATTTAAGGCAGCACTTTACAGGGCTTAGCCTCATCTAAGTCTGAAAGGTTAATTTATTTGCCAGAACTTCTGCATAAAAAAATTCTGAAAAGGATGGTATTTTTTTCCCCTCAGAAGAAATGCTTTGAGACCACTTAAAAATCATACAAGTAAAAAAAAAAAAAAAAAGCATTTCTCACTGAGTAACTACCATTTCCTGTATTTTTTCTATACGTGTATCCATTAAAGCATCCAGAGTCATCTGGCTGTGGCAACAAAGTTGAAGAGAACATTTAGACAAATATTTCCCTGAAGGCACAGGTGCAAATAGCCAAAACAAAGGGCTGCAGTCTAAATATTTAATAAATAAAAAGCCACAGAAAACAAGACTTCATTGACTTAGCTTTTTTCCTGTTGATTTGACAACTGAGAATAAATAAACATGTCTTTTCAGATTTAAGTATCAAATGCTGAATAATCCAGAAATTGAGTAGCAGTTTACAGGATAAATTTATAACTCAAATCACAGAGATTATTTTTCCTTCAAATAAAGGAAGGACAGTTTTAGGCAACAACACACATGGATTTATCTCATAATTTCCACTTCCACTCAGCATTTCCCCTTCTCCCAGACCCCTCCAATGTACTTTTAAATACTAAAAAAATCTAAAATGATTTTTATCCAAAATAGTGCTCATCTTTAAAGCTGGTGTGAGATCAATACAGCTCACCTACTGCCATAAGTGGAAGAAGGGAGAAATAAACATTCACCACTTCGAGAAATAACAGTCCTTTACTATTAAATATTTACTACTGGCATTCTAAGACCTCTGCAAACTGAATTGCAGTGGAAGGTATTTTTTATTACCGACTACACGACGAAATATTTTCATTGACAGATGCACTACTTGCCATTAGTTGTTTGTGTTGTAATGAAAAAAAAAAAAAAGGCCTCCACTGTTTTTCAAATAGGTTATATATTTCTTGATTTTTTTTCTTTTTTTTTTCCTCGCTGTTCTGCTTTTTTGTTTGTTTCTTTATTTGTGGGTTTCTGTTATGTTTTTACTGTGCTGTGTCCCTTGTCTCCTCATTTATATCAACTTTGTGATCACTACTGGATGCTTTACCAGCATTGTAACTGAAACCTCATGCAATATCCAAAACATATCACGGTATATCAGAACATCACTGCAGTTGGACATAAAAGCTCAGGAGGTCTCCAGTCCAAGCTCATGCTCAGAGCAGGGTCAGCTCTGAGGTCTCGTCTAGTCCGAAAAACCTCCAAGCTGGGGCATTCTCCTGCCTCTCTGCACAGGCTGTTCCAGCTTAATTATCCTCACAGTGGCATTTTCTATCCCTATATTTAGTTCAGATCTTCCCCCATTTCAGTTCACGACTGTTGTAGCCCATTCTCTTCTCATGTCCTGCAATAAAGCCCCTGGCCACAGGACAGAAGGCACTCTGGTTGGGTCAAAAGTGATTTACTCTTCAAGAGTCTGTGGTGGCTACTCCAAACCACCTTTTCCTCTTAAACATGCCCAGAAATGCTTAGAGAATGACCTCTTCTCTGATATAGACCTGTGCACCGTCTCAATAAGCCTCTTACCTTGTCCCTAGAGGAACTTCAGACACTGAAGCCTTTCCTTCACATGAAGGACAAACTCTTCTCTTCTCTGCCTGTCTTTCCTTTATCCACCCACCACTAAACACATGAGCTACCCTTCTTTATCCCAAAGGCATTGTAGTTCAGCCCCCACTGGCATGCCATTTTGAAGAAAGCAGTACCAATCCTACACCTCACATACGCCAAGAGGAATTGAGTTCTTGTCTCCATTTGATACCTTCTTGCTAACACAGGCTGCACATACAAGCTTGAAACCAGTACATTTATAATTTAGGAAACCTGAGTTCTGGGGATGCTACACAAAGCCTAGAGTTCTACTAGTGTTCTACTGTGCAAGTTTGGTGAGTGAACCAGAACACAAATAAACCTCAAAGCCCTGGAAAATCTTCATTCCGTGTTGTTTCTGGAAAAAGCATAACTTGTTGGACCACTTTTTTTTGTTTCATCGTTTTCTGTACCACAGACACCCGCTAAGAGACAGTAAGCTCACTTGGCTGATGAGCCCCTAGTTAAAACGCTGACACTGATTTATGAAGCAGCAAGCCATGCAAAGAGTGAGACTGTCCCCTTGTGAATATTCTCTTAAGCCATGAAAAATATCATTATAAGGAATATATGTTAGCAGAGAAGTGTGGTCTGACGGTTCAATTATTGCTTTTACTATGGCATGTTATCATAGCACATCATCACATGTTAAAATTTCAGCGAGAGAATCAAAGTCATGTGACAAGTTTTATTTATACATTCTAATTAAGCAATTAATAATCTTGATGGAAACATTTTAGCAGTCATGGCAGATATTTGCCATACGCACACCAGGAGATGACACAAAGAAATCTGTAGTCCTGGAGGAAGGAGAAAACATCTTTCCCTTCTATAATGAAAATACAGAAACCTGGGTTAAGGCCATTCCATGCGGTCTGTGCAGGAGATGGCTACTGTAAAAACACAACAGCTTCATATCTCATTACAGCCAGTTGCTCACCCGAGATTAAAGGGAAATGACTATTGCTCTTAGACATCTCCAGTTTTCGGTACTTTAGTTACTGGTCAAAACAAACATGAAAATACAGGAAGGCACAACCTTCTATTTTTAAATGTTGCTTGGAGCTGGTTTGAGTGTCAGTTGGAAGAACACATTGAGCTCAGTAAGTAAAAAGGAAAATTTTAACTATACTGCTTATGAAACTCAGCTGCTGACCTCATTGATTTGATATGCAAACAACTACTTGTTACACAGTAGAAAATAAAATTCATGTTGACACAGCAATGAAATGTTACCTGTGTAATACACAAACATAACCTCCAGCATACGAGATACAAAGATCAAGCTGATCTGACCTTACCAAAGGTCAACATGTAATAATGTAGCACTAGAATGAGAAAAGCTGCAGCTGGAAGACAAGGCAGCAACAGGTAACTTCTAAATGATGAGCCTTTACTAAGAGAATACTCAAGTTTTGTTAAGAGTTTAATTAAATTTACATTTTAATGGAATGTAACATCAAGAGAAAGGTAAAAGCAGCTGAAAACGGTTTTCTGCAGTTTAAACTAGAATAATCTACAGGATGCACTGACTGAAGCAGTGGCACTAGATCAAAACTTGACTTAAAATATTTTACCTCAGGACTAGAGGTCAGTGGCAGAAGAGCACAAAGCTCATCCTTAGAGACATTTTCCAGAAGCTTTGCAACTTGGCAGGTAGCATGGTCTAGTTACTTATGTTTATATGATCCTCAAATCTGCATGTGCTATGTTGACAGAGCCCATATAAGTATTATTTTACGTACACTGCTAAATTCCACAAAGGTATTTTTAAGATAATTCTGTTTAGTGAAATAACAAAGATATGATCATGAAATTACCTCAACAAATAATTACACACTCTTCAATTGATTCTAAATGTTAAGCATCCTAAATTAACAGGTCCTGACATTTTCAACCACTGAAACAATTTCTTTGACCAATGGACATTTCAGCTGGTAATCCTGCAGCATCCTAATTTAACGTATAGCCAAAATGAGTACGTGATAGAGGAGACTGGAGGCAAGTACCAGTTAATTGCTCCTTTAAGAAGAGCAAAATTACAAGGAGCAAACAGACCAAAATCAAAAGCATGTTAATACGTATACAGGCAATAGAAATAATCCTAATATAGATCAGTTACATTTTGTGACGGGAAGTCATTCTTAGACACTACACACTTTTAGATATAATTTTTTTTAAAAATCATACGTTTCAAGTAGCATAAGAATTGATTAAAGACATATAAAGATCTCAGAGAGGAGAAATACCATCTTTCCAATAATAAATAAGAAGTAATGAGACAAGCTAAGACAGATTCTGGCTAAAGGTATAAAAAGTGCTGTTACATTTATTTTTATAGATTTCCAAAAGTAAGAAAACTGCCATAGAGAATTAAGGGCAAAAAGATGATAAAGATGCAATAGATATGCCCCTGAGGCTTAAGGCCACACCAGGAAAATATAAATAATTACACTGGAACTCAGCAAGTTCCCGCTCTGGAGCCTTTCCTTAAACTAGTTGAGTCAGAGAACTGCCAGAAATGAAAAAGGCAGTGGAATAGGCTTTACAACAACTGACAAAATGCACAGAAAAATTACCTGGAAGAGGTATTATTCAAAGTGCAGTTCTGACACTAAGTGACAAATATATTTTTTTTGTTTGTGCCACTTCAGGATAAGCTTTGCACTTCATTCTGCCCAGCTGCTTCCAGTTCCTCATAACCACCATAACATTTCTCCATTAAAAACTACAGAGCAAGACTGAATTCAGCAGCAAAGATAAGGTGATAAATGCAAAGACAAATCCAGAAGTGGTTTAGAGGAGAATAGAAGATGAATACCTGAAATCGAAATATTTAATTGGGATTAACATGAATCAAGATTAATAGACTTATATATTGACCTAATATGATGCAGACCTGCTAGCATGGCTTCTGTAGAGTTCAGTCTTACCTCAGACTAAAAAAAATATTTGACATAGCCAACAAGTATATTATTCAGGGTGATCTTGCTGCTACCATGTATTTTAATTTCTGAAAAGCTTTTTACAAGGTCCTTCACTAAAGACACTTCCAAAGACTAAGCAGTCACAGGATGAGAGGAAAAGGTCTCTGTGTGAATTAATGATATTAAAAAAGCAAGGCATGGAAGATGGGAGTAAATGGGCACTTTTCACAACAACGGGGAGTTCGCAATATGGTGCAAAGGCACTGGTGCCAGTCAACGTATCCACGGAATAAAGAGAGTCTATGGGGCAACAAAGTGTAGATAATTCAGATTTTTTCAATGTTGTAAAAACAAGTTAATTGCAAAGGGCAGCAGGAAGCCTCCTTGTATGAAGTGACTAAGGAGAAAGTGAAAGATGCATTTATTAAAGCTGAGAGGTGCAATGTAACACATCCAAAACCAGTAATGACAGGAAAGCTCAGAAACATGGAACATCCTCTGAACAAGGACACAACGAGCTGTGGACTCCCATCTTGGAAAAGAGTTAAAGAGTGGACAGATTGAAATTGCATTAAATACTAAGCAGAAAACAAGTGCAGTTTTTTTACCACTTCTCATATGTGTAGAATTAGACCATGTCAAATAAAAAAACCACCAAGTGCATCTGAAAACAAAAATCGGTACTTTTTGATATTGCTAATAGTAGCATGGAACTTCTGGCTGGAAGACTTTGTGAAGATAAGATTAAAAAAATAATACTTGTTCTCAAACTCAGGAATGCTAAGATCTGTGGGAGGAAAAAATTATAGCAATAAAAATTAAAAAGCAGAACCAAACCAATGAAACTTGCAGCTACTACTTGTATGGAATATCTTTAGTATCGCGCCTGTGGATGCCGGTAAAGCTACCGGCCGGGTAAACACAGGGCTTACATGCCCCATCCTGACACACTAAACACATGGCACTCAGCTTGCTGGACCAGAACGAACTCTGGTCTGACAAAGCTTACAGTTTTGTTTGCTCAATAAAGCCTTAGCCACACAAATCATCCCTGATAGCAGTATTTTAACAGGATCAATTCAGCAAAACAAAATAAAGTTCAAATCACTTGCTGATTACTGCACACTTTGAAATATAATTAAGGTTAATACTTCAAAGTCAGCACTTGAAAAAGATTTTGTGAGTTTAGGCAAGTATGTTTTGAATGCTTTATTCTTTGAAACAGCTACTCTTGATATCCCCACAATAATTTTATTAACAAACCAAAACGCACAAAGATTTAACCCAGCTAACATCTCTCCTGCTTATGCTTCATATGTAACACAAAGCAAGGACAAATCTCTAGGATTTTTCTTACTTGCAAATCATCTACACAGTGGATTTAGAAGCAGAAAAAAGGCATAGCAGAGGGAACCTCACATTCAAAAATTGTTTTTTCATGATGGGATGAGCTATCTTTAAGATTCTACAACTGAATAAAATATAGATTTAAAGTTGAACTGTGAACCAAAGGAGAGTCACTTTCCAGCTGAAGGTCACATGGGGCAGATGTTGTTACACCTTAGAAGTGCACATAAATCTCGTGATGTGGGGGAAAATGAGAATAAATTATTTTCCTATCAGTTTTTATTATGGCACCATTCTGATCTCTCGGATCTGAGGTACAAAGCTTTTCATCATCACTGCAGCTTAAAGACTGTAAATTATATACCAGGACTCCAAGCAGCTGAAGATAAAAAGAGAGACAAAGGTGATATTCAGATGGCAAAAGACTTGCCACACCACAAGTGAAAAAGAAGACAGATCAAATGCATCCAGGGAAGGCAGTTGAGGGGCTTGTAAGGAAACAACAGACTCACACAGGTCACACTGACAGGAAGCGTTTCTAGCATGTTAGCAGATGGCTGCAGACATTTTCATCAAGAAACACAACAAGGAAGAATTGAAAGGGCAGATGTGGAGGAGCAAAAACAAAGGACTCAGTAAGTTTTTACAGGGAATTAAATTCCTTCCCAGTACAAGGGCACTGTGGCGGGAAAAAAAACTAGTCTAAAAACTTCAAAACTGAAGGAGATGGAGTCTTGTATTGCAAGCTAAGTGGATGATGGATTG
Organism: Coracias cyanogaster; assembly: GCA_033124195.1. NCBI lineage: Eukaryota > Metazoa > Chordata > Aves > Coraciiformes > Coraciidae > Coracias > Coracias cyanogaster. The sequence goes on along the minus strand of JAVSBS010004202.1, from coordinate 50,879 downwards.
CATCCTCAGTTTTAAGGATGGGTTCTGCAACTGAAGATAGTTTCTGCATCACACACGTCCAGGCATTCCACCTCCCTGTCACAGCAAACCCTCGTGCGCAAAGCAGAAGAATTTGAAAGTGACCCTTGCAGCAGCATCTTGGACTGACACTAGGAAGCTAAACTGCATTCTTCAACCCTAGAAAAATGAATGATGCAATAATAAACATGGAAGTCTCAGTCCAAAACAATATTGATATATGTGAACCTAAATAAAGGGCAGAATTTAGAAATAATACACATATATAATCAGGCTTAAAGATATCACATGCACAGCACCTACATCTTGTTTGCTTTTTTCTTTTGACTTGGGAACATAGAAAAATCCTGAACTTATACTACTTATGCTGCATGCTCTTTAAAGAAGTAGGTCAGTAGCCTCCAAAACAACAATTTCAAAAACATTTTTAGATAGCTGCCTTTTTAATCTGTACCTGAAGGATATTCTCACATACAGAATCAAAGCTGAACATAGCTCATTATACCTTCCTACAGCCTGCAAAACTCATGGATAGAAGTGTCTCTGGTTTCGTAATTAAAACCGAAAGACGAACCCTTTCTTTCTGGCGTCTCAACTCCCAGCTCCAATTTCAAACCATTTACCTTGATGTTTATTAAAATCTCAACATGTCCAAAGTATTGAATTACTCAACACTCAGCAGCTGCTTGACCTCTCTCATTTAATCTCCTCCCTAGGTGAATACCCAAATTGAATTACATGTTTACTAAATACATGACTCAGGGTGGAAATCTATGCCAGTCCTGAGCCTTATGCTATGAAGGATGTTGTTCGTGACCAGCAAATAAGGGATTTGGTTTTCTTTACACCAACAGGCAGTTCTCTTTTAAGAAATATCAAACAACATGCCAAATTCATGGCAGAACAAGAAGAGAAGATACTTCTAAGAAGGTTAACAGATTCTCCTAGAATGTATTTAACCACTGTATTTCTACACTTGGTGATTTTGACTTTATATTAGTACTCCTTAGCACAGGAATAACTATAATGTCAATACCAAGCCTTCAAAAAGTGTATCAGTGTCTTTACTTAGCCTGCTCCTATTAAAGTGGCTCAGTCCAGGTCCTAGTTATTCATCCACTTAAATTGCGAGACCTCTGCTGCAGCTTCTCTGATTTTCTTTTAACTATTAAAATTAAGCAATACCAGCTCTGTGAGCTTGTGATGCTGGAGTTCACCAGCTCATTTAGTTCATTTCATCTAAACCTACACCTTTAATAGAGAGCACCAGAGCTGGTCTCAGCCCTACTTCCTTCCCACATGCTAAATCAACTCAGAGACATGAAAGTAATCCAAAGAGTTACTTTCACTGACAATGTTCCTATAACACCTTTATTACATAGCAAAACTCAAGACAGGAAAGCTTCCTTTTGTTTTGATTCATTGTGCTACTTGCAAGTTACTTGTGAGTTGCTGCTTTCAGGAAGCTTGGACCATACCTTTAGCTGCCCTTTGCTGTTTCCCATTATATGTCAGGGAAGATGAAATCTCCTCCAAAGCTTCATGCTTCTGGAAAACCTTATCACATAAGGTCAGACAGTGCTTTATCAAGACCCATCAATATCAGACTTCTAAAGCTGTACGAGAAGAAGTTGGTTGGTTTTTTTTTAGCATTCTTTCTGTTTGCTTTTTTTATGTACACGGTCATTTTTTCTTTACTCATTTCTTTATATGATCAGTTGAAATATGTATTCCACTCAGATTTTTTTTTCCCAGGCTGGCAATTGCCTCAAGTGCAAATATTTAGCAGTTATCCTACCATACCCTTATCTATGGGACAGCAATGTGCCCCTGTGGCCAAGAAAGCCAACGGTCTCCTGGGGTGCATTAAGAAGAGTGTGTCCAGCAGATCAAGGGAGGTCCTCCTCCCCCTCTACTCTGCCCTAGTGAGA
>JAVSBS010004202.1:29329-48830 GCA_033124195.1 Coracias cyanogaster | reverse complement strand
TATCATATCAAATAGTAGAAGTAAAAATTTTAGGGGTCAGTTTTGCTGGGTCAATATAACAAACTGGACTTCAGAAAACTGCCGCTTTCATAGCAGTTCAGGTACAAAGTATTATTCCAGATACTAATAGCCACTGTCCAACTGCTGTCATTTACCTTAGAGTTTAAAAATGATTAGGCTTCTCTAGTTATCAAAAATTACTCAGTTTGTTCTTGTGCCTCGTTGCATCAGCTTCAGCACATTTTGTGAAACTTTCACCTCTTCTTACTCATCTCAGACATTATCAGCTCAATGTGCTTTCTGATCTGGCATCATTAAAATAGCCCTCCCTCTCTCTGTTTCTCTTTCAACTTTGTTCCCCAACACCAGTTTCACCTTGATCCCCAAAGGACGTTACTCATTGAGGAGATCTGCAAAAGCCTACCACAGTCAGTGTCCCAGTGTAATTCAGCAACAATGGCAAAAGCTTTTATCCAGACATGAATATGGTTGAACATCCAGCTATCACCATGTATTCAGTAATGCATTCTCTGCATAGTAAACAAGAACTAGAGACAGAAAAACAACATGCAGCAATGTAAATTAATAAAATCTTCCATTTTCCCTTAGTTTCCTAAGGAAGTTATTAAATTTTTCTGAATTAATTTACTGAAGTCTTCGTATCTTCTACCATGCATTAAGCTTCATTATAACAAAATATTCCAGATCTTTTATCATCTCTGATGGCTTGTTTTCAGTTTAACAAGAATAATAAATGGAGCAAATGCAGGCATATGTAGCATTCCTAAGCTTACTAATTTTCTTTATGCTCCATGTATTATTGAAAATTTGTAGTTAGCTGAACTATGTCTTCATTGATCTTTTTTCTGTCCTTTCTCAAAAGAGGATGATGTACATTTTCCCTTTCTGAAGAATCTTGCAAGTGGGGCATGAACTTAGACTTTGTAAATGCATTTCAGGTACTGAAAAGACTTCCAGGATGCTGCTGGGCAGAAGCTCTGTTGGAAAGATGAGCCCAAGGTCCAGCTGAGGCTCCTGGCAGCAGCTTCCTCCTCACAAGGGCCAGCCCTGCTGTGCCCAAACACAAGCATCCACGACATTTTCTGGTTGATACTTAGTAATATTAAGAACATGGGTTATATTTAGTTTTAGTATACAGGTGAAGTGTATGTCAGTGGACTTCTAGCTGTTTTCACTCTGCTGTAACTTTAGGTCTAGGCTGTGATGGCTAGTGAAAGAACATTACTCACAACCCTCACAAAAACTCATGTTGGAGAAATTTGCCTATCTGACTGCACAGCCCTGTAGCCATGGCTGAGCACTCACAGTTCAACACTTAATCCAGTATTCACTTTATTAATGAAATGACACCTCCTTGACAGCTAGATCAGGCGTAGGACATTGTTAAAAAAAACTGGATGAGAAAAGACACATTGCCAACCTAAGTGCTCATCATTGTGTTAAAAGGCTTAACTTATAACTTCAGGAAAAAGTAGCTTTAACAAGTGGTACATGTTCCTTGACAAGAATGCTTTTTAAGAGGGACACATAATGGGTCCTCTAGCATGTGTAAAAAGGTAGGTTTTAGAGCACCCTTAAACCCCAAGGTATTGACTGAGTCTGTAAGCTCAAAGCCTTTGTGCTGATTCTTGCTTGGAGCAGTTCACCTCCAACAGCATCATTTGAAAACATTGGACTAAATTAAATAAGGAAAAAGAAGACATGAAAAAGCACATCAGTATCATGAAATTACTCTGCAGAGGACTCCCCAAGCTCCCAGAGTGGTTGCACTTAGGGGCCACTCAGTACTAATGGGGTGCCTGAATTACGATCACTCTTCTGGAAAGCAGGAGTAATGGCAGCACAGCCCCGTTCCTTCCCAGCTCTGAAGACATACTTGTGGTTTAAGCCCACTCAGCTGGCTACAAAGCACCACACAGCTGCTCACTCGCTCTTACCCCCATTTAGTGGGATGGGGAGGAGAAAATATAACAAAAAGGCTCGAAGGTCAAGACAAAGGATAGGGAGGGTTCACTGACCAATTATGGTCATGGGCAAAGACAGACTGGACTTGAGGAAATGATATCAATTTAACTAAGTGCTCAGTTACAGAGTACTGGAAGGGGCTCCCCAGGGAGGTTGTAGAGTCTCCTTCTCTGGAGACTTTCAAGACCCGTCTGGATGTGTTCCTGTGTAACCTGCCCTAGATTCTATGGTCCTGCTTGGCAAGAGGGTTGGACTCCATCTCCACAGGTCCCTTCCAACCCCTGACATTCTGTGATTCTATGACTCCTCAATTGCTACTGAAAAGGAACCTACAGTAACTACAGCAAAAACACGCAAAAAGTAATCTGATATTAGAGAAGCAGACCAAAATCCCAGACCTCATGCATCTACTAATGGTGCCATATATTAGGTCCTTTATTCTCCATGTAAGCCAATAGCTATTCTCACACAAAAGCCATGGTACTACCAAATTCTATATCCTCAGACCGAATTAAATAACTATTCTGTCCTCTGGTTTGTAAGCATATCATACTCATGAGCACAAAAGCCATACTTTCAGTTGTTAGCCAAGTTAACACGCTTAGTTCCCCTCTACAAATCAAATCACAAGCTACTTTGCACTCATCAGTAGCTTTATTTATAACATGGACATGCAAGTCATGTCAAACACACAGAATATAAAATACTACAAGAAGATAATAAAACAAGGTACATGCACAAACTAAATTAAGTTTTACTGAGAAGGGATCACCATCTTCAGACAATTCATATAACAGCACCTCCCAATCAAATATTAAGCATCCATTTGGTACACAGCAGCCCAAAATTTTGTAAGAAAATGCACAGCTCCAGTCAGAGACCTGCTGAGCTCTTCTGTGCTCCTGCCACAGCAGATTTTCTATCAATTACTTTTAAATTAAGAAAACAATGCCATTTACCCAACATTTAGCTTTCCAGTAAAGTCACATGCCACATGAACTCTGAAATAAATCTAGGAATATAAGAAATCAAGCTAAAAGTTGAGTAAAATGTGATATTATTATACAGAAGTGCAGAAGCTGAAATGCTTATACCAGGAAGAAGAAAAGTTAAAGACATGGACAACTTAAACAAAACACTTCGTTCACAGAATTAGGAATCATTTGGAAGCATCCACTATATCAGAACAACTCTATAATCCAGGCTTCAGTTCAATGGTAGCCCTATTACCAATATATCCAAACTGAATAAACAGATTTCTTCACCTCAAGACCTGAAGGGCAGGGGGGAAGCATTTATCTATTGTGTTCCTAGCTATACTATTTATTGAAGTTCTGTTTCTCTCACTAGCAGGCTTTTGGGTGGCAGAGCAAGCACAGACATCGAGAAAAATCCAACTGCCTTCCACAGTTCCTTACACCATGGGGAGTCTGGTAGGAGCCCTAGCAAGGCTTCTGCTCCTGCCAGCTTGCTCTGTCCCGTGACCCCTCCTAAGTGCAGAAACTCTAATCCTTCCTCTCAGTGTCTGTCTAGAAAACAAAACCTCCAAATCTGAGGCAAGCTGGTCACAAACTTGAAAGAAGCCAGGACTATAAAATGTAAAGTTGAACAAACATATCTGTATTATTTAAATAAAAACTTCACTCCTTGAACTACAGTGATAAGTCTGTCAAAATGGTACGAGAAATAATAAAACACACTGAATTTCAGTGGCTTCCATTCAGAGGAAGCAGTAATTGAATGCACAGGGAATAACCAGATTCATAAGCCAACACTAAATCCCTGTGTATGATACTAGCAATTTATCTTAGCATAAATCACCACAACAGCAACTCTGTGTTTAATATAGCAATATTTAAAGGAAAGTAATAACCCATGGAATGAGATTTCAATATTGTCTGCTGGGCTAATGTAAAGGTCAACAGTTCTCAGCAGCGACTGCTAAAGAGATGCAAACAAATTTGCTTTCCTCTCAGATTGTATCAAAGGAATGACTTCTGCAAAACCAGTTCTCTGTCCACAGTCAGCAACACCACAAGAGACTGACCCCGTCAACCTCTGCAAAGATGATGGCAAAGCGAAACCCAGCATTACTGCGGAGGGACACGGCATACACCAAAAGATAGACAAGAAATACAAGGACATACAAGGCAGGGAACAAACCAGCAGTCCCACGTGGTGATGCCAGTACCTGACCTTGAGCCAGGCTCCTCTTAGTCCAGGGACAAGAGGCAGCAGGACAGCAAGAAGCCAGCCTCAAGGTAGCCAGGCATGATCCAGGCTGAGCATCAAAACTATCCCAGACACTGTGACATTGAGGGTGACAGAGGATTGGGACAGGCTGTCTGGAGAGATTGTGGAGTCTCCTTCTCTGGAGACTTTTAAGACCCTTCTGGAAACATTCCTGTGTGGCCTGCCTTAGGTGAACTTTTTTTTGTATGGAAGTTGAACTAGATGATCTCCAGAGGTCCCTTTCAAACCCTACCGTTCTGTGATTCTGTGATTGTTTTACTAGAGCAGAACAGAGTAGGGCTCGCTATGGTGTAACAAGGGAGCCCCAGGTGGTCACACCCACCCTATCACCACACAGTGACCAAAAAGCTGGAAGGAGACGTCACTTAATCCATTTCCTGTATGAATGTTTCCAAGCAAAACCAGCCAAACCATAATCTACATTCAACAGCCAAAAAAAAGTACTTCTCATCAGGTACCTGTCTCCTCTTCTGCTGCCACGGCAAATGTAAGAACACACCACACCTCTCACACAGCAACATTATCTAAGCTATCTGCAAAAGACATTAGGTATCAAAGTTAAGATACTTCCACATTTGAAGCAGTGACTAACTAAGCATATGCTAGATTGTCCCGCAATGCTTAAAACAGAGCAACAGACAGGGAGGCATTAGACTTGCTAAATCCTCTGCTTTTTTCATCATAATTTACACTCCAGGACACAGGCTGTTATAAATTGCCATTACCAACAGTCGTTTTTCAAGCTGTAACTTTTAAATCTAGCAGAGAACAGGCAAGAAGGAATCTCACATACTTAACTGAAGCATACACCCCAGATAATCCCACAAACCATTTCGGATTTATTGAAGACTTCTAGCAGTTTGCTGAAGTATGTTTAAGAATAACAAGGCTAAGAATGAAGTGGGAGCCAACGGAAAACCAAGCAACACTACTTCAAGTTTTCTTTTCCAAACAAGCAGCAGCCACAGTAGTAAAAATCACCCCACAAGCTAACAGATAAACATAATCCAGCCCAGGTTTGGAGCATGAATGCTATCTGAGGTAAGGAGCACTGAAAAGTCCCAGAGTTGCCCAAATGACACTATTCATTTTTCTAACACAGGATGACAGGTCTTCATCAAAGGCATGTACAAACATTTCACCGCTGAGGACCAGAACACAACCCCACAGGCCATACACCAGGCTCTCGCTTGCAAACACATCATCTGTTACTTTGGACTGTGCTAAATAACACTTGTGGGATATACTCCCCAAGCTGAACGGATAGCAGGAAAGTTCTGCAAAGAAAACAAAGCTTTTAAGACTTGAGCTACTAAGGATATTTAACAGCACTTCCATCTGGCCTTACTTCACTTTTCATCTAGGCTTCATTTCACCCTACGAGTAGACATGTAAGCCTCTCCAGCACTTCTCTCTCTTCAGGCACATAAAAAATGCTTAGTCCAGTATCAACTGGGGTTTAACTCAGAAGCTGCTGCTATATAAAGAGGCCCAGAATGGAAGCCAAAAATGCACATGGAATTAAGGTGAGAGCAATTAATTGTTAAGGGCTGAAGAACAGCATTTATCATAGGGAAAGGGTGACATAACCTAGACATAATATGTGCCTTGAATCACTCCAGCGACTTGCTATGTGGACATCCTTCCTACTTGTTTATCCTATAGACCAGGAACACTCCAGGGACAAAAGCCTGCTCTTTACGTGTGGTTGGAAGGTACCTACAGCATAGGAAATACTATTTATGTGTAAAAAAGCATATAGAAATAACATTCACCTAAACAGACCATACTCTGGTCTATCTTGGTGGACCAAAACAACATCTAAACAAGTATCTTTTCTATTGGGCTGGCCACACACAGATGGATCAGGAAGAGACAGAAGGGGAGCAAAGGAAGCTGGAACAAAGCTGAAGATTAGAAGATTGGTATGAAGAACTATCACATACAGAGTGGTACAAAGATTGCGAAGATCAGAGCCACAAAACCAACAACAAAAATTGAACTTAACAGAAAGTGGCATAGCACCAAAGTGTTAGTAATCATGAAATAATTACAAAGTAAATTACTTTAACAAATTGCCAAGTAAATATGCAAAGCTATCAATGCATGAAATCTGTACACTCACTGTAAATAAGATGTTAGAAATTACTGGCTTTTAATTAAATTTATTCTGTAAATTTAATAAAATTCTACTCCAACAAAAAACCCACCTCTGCAAACACAGCAGTTGGCTGCAATTCTCTAATGCTGTTTAGCAGTATAAGCATAACAAATTCAATACCTTCGCCAAACCTAAGCAAAATTGCTTCAAAGCAAATAGCACCATTTTCAACTTCAGTAAACCCAGGAAGAGTTGCAAATCATATGCCTCAGTGTTAGACCACCCAGGGTTAAACAACATTCTACTTTTGGAAAGGCTTATATAAAATCCCAACAATACTAACATGAAGAAGGCAGCAAACAAGCTCTTCTGAATTAGTTTTGATGGCAGCAAGACAGGACTGATTTTCCCAGGTTTGCATCAAGGTAAGGAGACCTAGCAGCCCCTGGCTACTGAGGGCCACTCCCCCCACTACATGAATTTGGCTTCTTTATAAGAATAAAGTCATTTTGCTCAAGAAATCTTTAACGACCACAGAACCACTTGTCTCCTCCCTAGAAAGTCTAAAACTGCTCTGAAAGAGGATCTAGTAAAGCGCTCTATAAAGAGATGTACTTTATTAAGGATTTTTCTACATGTATATACTCCAAAGCTGAACACAGGGTTTGTTGGCTCAGAGGAGGAGGTCAGAAATTCAAGGATGGCTCAAGGTGTGAATTGAGGTGCACAGGTACCGAACAGAGATCTCCAGCCCAGCCTCCTGTCCTGCACATCTCCAGCTGCCAGCATCCTGGTGAACCCCCCGGCAGGCACTGGGTGGTCGCTGTGTGTTGCCAAGGCAACGCAGCAGCGGATGAGGATGCGGCTGGATGTGTGCGCTGACCGCGCAATCTGGGCAAGCAAAGGGGGAGGAATAACTCAGTTGCAAACATGATGCTTTTCATTTCCATAGCAGCGCTTGAGTTTTAAGCTCATACAATGCATCGGGGGTTGGATGGTATTTGACAGCTGCATCTGGACACATCATTATTCCTATGTCAGACTGTAAATCCATTTTCCAATCAACATGGCAAGAAACAAGACTGCATTTTATGCTCAAAAACTTTATAGGAAAATGGATATTCCAAATCCCAGTGAGGAGAGGATGGTTAAAATACAACACCCAAATACTGTTGCTTAAGTTCAAACACAGACAGTAGATTAAACACTGAATTCAGCAGCAGTGGTAGATTTCTAGACGCCTATCTAGGTACATCAAAGCTGAATTGCTGGCTATTTACTCATTTCAATTCCTATGCTATGTAATGTTGGCTGCAAAACGCGTCTTGAAGCTGTTGGCTTTTTAACAGTTCAAATTAATTAAGAATGACTAATCAGGAGTAGGAAGAGTCCACAGTTCCACTGCACACAGCAAGATCTGCTGGTTACATACAGCAGTTCTACTGCAATTCTCACAGCATGTGATGGCTTAAAAGTATGGTTTTGGGAGTCATGAATTCACATGAAACTGCTGGCTTTCGTTTTAAGAAAGACTCTAGGAATGGTTGGGTTTTTTTTACATGGAAAAGCTGAAAACTAAACTAAACCATTGAAAAAAATAAAAGGAATTAGAAATAAAGGAATAACATTTTCAGTGCTTGACAAGCCGATTTTATGTCAGTTGAATGAAGTGGTAATTTTTTATTTAATACAAAAAGAAATGAGTGCTTATACATGAAGTGTTAGGAAATTCTGCAGTTTTTCCTATCATTCTCCTTGAGATTCAGAATTCAGTTCCCTGCTAAATTTGCCTCTAGAAAGCTTTGAAATCCAACAGCAGTTCGATCATGAGCTCTCTCTTTTCAAGGCTTCTGTATTTTGTAACCACAGGTGTTGCGAAGGCGGCTGCTGTGCTGATCAGCAGCAGAGCTGTAAACGCTGAGCCCCAGAGGCCAGTTTCAGAGAGTCCGATCTGTGCCTGTTACTGGTCTGAGGAGAGAAAATATTGCAACACTGGGCTGGCAAGAGGACAACTTTCTAAACAAATGTAACATATAACAAATTAAATAAGGCATGAAGTATTTAGCTTCAAGAGAGACCCAGTGGTAGCCTGGTTACTGAGAAACTTTGCTGGTAGCCAGTAATTCAAAGAGGGCTTTGCTCATTTGTTTGTTTTGCATATAAACCAAACTGCAATTTTCTTCTAAACATTTGGAGATATATGTTAAGATTGCTTCCCAGGCACATGGGGAAAGGTAACACCAGAAACAGTTGCTAAATAACAGGCTACCAATGCAAGGCTCACAAGAATATGCTGGAATTGCTCCTGTAATTACTCTGTGTTTCAGTTAGTAGTTGTGAGGTCTTGGAAGCTGCTGGGGTAGTGAAGAGCCAGAAGACCTGCATGACCCCTCCTCTGGACCTTCCTTTGCTTTCATGTTTTGTTACGCCTGTGTGAAGGGAATTTCTCTCACCTCCGCTCCAGGCTGCCCCACATCCATCACACAAACATCTCCATCCCATCAGCACAGTGCGGACACAGGTGCAAACTCCCAGCTCCTTCCTTACCAAGTTGTGGCACAGTAACGGGCAGAAATGGGAATGCAAACAGTCGGTGCTTTCTCACAAGCATTCAGAGCGCAATGGCATAACTCTAAAAAAACCCTGCTAAACTGAACACTTGGTCAAACTAGGTTCTAATATCAATATTGTTATAAAAACAAAAAGTAAAAAACCCCTAAACACTCAGCATTTGTCTAACATTAAATAGCTATCCACAAAATAAGAAAACTTTCCATTATTGCCAGAGGCAAACTTAAAGGAATAAAATCCTTAAAAGAGATAATTTCCAATGATTTGCAATAATTAAAAATGCGTTTTCAAGTCTACAAGTTGTTTTCATGGGAGAGAGACTTTTAAAACTCTAATGTATGATCTTAAATGGAAGTTGCCAAACAAAAAAATAACCCTCACATAATAGCAAATACTAATACAACGCTGAAAAAAATCCATACTTCTAAACAAAAAAAAAAAAGTATTTTTAAAATCTGTGTAGCATAGAGAATGCCCAAGAGCCATCAGCACAAATGGAGAACAGACTGCAGAATTTCCTAGCTCCAAATGGTTGGGTTCGGGGTTTTACTTCCATGTCAATACCAGTAATTTAAAATTCCCATTTATAAATTCAATAGGAAACCATGGGAAAAAAAAAAATGAAATAAAATTGCCCAAATGCCAGCAGTTGCTCCTGACAGAGACGGGTTAGCACACTCGAACAAGAGGACACACTCCAGACCAAGGGAAGATCTCTCTTCACCATCACCAAGACTTTCCAATACAGAAACAGAGCAGAAATGAAACACAGACATTTTTTCACTATGCATTTAAGTTGTCTTGCTCTTTCCAAGTTAAGTGGAGTTTAATATTTTCTCTGGACTGCCAAGTAACTCCTGTCAGAAAACCACATGCACTTCGACATAATAAGCAGCCTCTGCTCAAGATCTCTGCTCCGAGAAAGAATTACACACCTCACCCACGGGCAGGGTGGTCTATCACATTAATGCTGAAGTCTTTTTGGCAGGGCAGAGAGTATGGATGAGTGCCTGGTGTACAGATAAAAACAAAAATGAGAGAAAGAAAGAATTCTGCAGCACTTCCAGCACTTCATAGCCCAAAGCGAAAAACATTTAAAAGCCCCTCCCAAAAAAAGCCCCTCTCATCTTTTGTGTCTGCAAACCCCCACTCACCCCGCTGACTCTCTCAGAAATGAAAGGTCTTTACTAAGCTACATAAACCTGAGCAAATGCTGAATTCAAGATACTGTGACTTTAAAGAGACTATATAAAGCTTAAAAAAAAACCCCAAACAGCTGTGGAATATATAACAAATTGCTGCATCATTAAATCCTGGCTCAGTTGCCTCACCCTGGGAGAGACCCTCCATTGGGAAGCTGCCAGGTCACTTGGGTTTTTCCTGGTGGCTGCTTGGCGATGCAGAGCACCCAGGCAGGTGCTGCAGGGTCCTTCAGCTGCACTCCCTGCCACATGGATACAACATGGCTCTGATGGGCGAAGGCATGAATAGCCTCTGCCCTCAGCAGGTCGGGGCTCTCAAACACACAGTGACAAACCACATCACCCTCCACGCTTCGCTGCCTGCCTCGTGAACGCTGCGATAGTCAAACATGTTCAAATCGCTTTCTGAATGCGTGCTGCTGCGCAACATCATCGTGTTTCCCTCAAACAAGGGCTCAAAATGAACCATGTATCTTCATTTTGTTGCGGCTGCTCTTACTGAGAGGCAGTTGGAAAGAGGGCTGGATTTCCTTTGCTTGCTGAATGTGGACGTGTTCAGGTTAGCTTCAATTTCACAAGTCCACCTTTTCCTCTGAAATAAACAGATACTAGATGCTACTGAACTACTTTCCTCTAAAAAAAAAATCTTGATTTATTAAAGATGAAATTAACACAAAATCTATTATTCATAAATGGTAGCAGGATTCAGGATACTAAGCGGGTAGGATACAGCTGGGACCTACAACATCAGGCTGCTTCAGAAGAGAAATTGCTGTTTACAGACTCTCATTAATAAGCTGCGTAATTTGGATTTCAGTTTGTTTCAACACTTAAACAGATGTTTCAACCAAAACGTGGTTGTTCATATGTCTGTATCCCCCCACAGAAACCAGCTGAACTCATCCACTTCTCTGCAGCAAACAGCTACAGTATCTGCATCAATCCCCTACATGGGCACAAAAGCAAGAGTGTTGTTGTAAAAGGTGCTGATGACACGTCCTACAAAACACTCCTTCGAGTTCTTGTCACCGCACCGCTCAGGAAAGAGCAGAGAGGCTCTGCTAGAGAACCTAGATGGGTCACAGGATATTGCATAAGGGAAAACTAAAAGATGGTGGCTAGGCTGAGTAACCAGGGTTACATGAACTAAACAGCCATTTCCCACTCAACACCAGAGCATCAGAGAGTTGGTGGTAAGACATCACAACAGGTATCCTAAATTCTCTGGAAAAGTAATTTCAAAGCCCACCGAAGAAGGGAGCATTCCTTAATGCTACTGCTTTGCAAATTGCAGCTACATAAGTTCTACCAAAAACACTTTCTCAATCATCTTTGTTGTGCCCAACCTCTTGCAATTTTACCTTGCTCTGAACACCCTTATTTCCAGTCTCCTGCCACAGGTTTAGAGAAATGCAATAATCTGCAGCATTATCTGAATGAGGAGAAAATTTCTCACAGAAAACTAGATCTTTTACCCAAGCAACAAAATCAGAAACTTTCAGCATCTTCTGCTCATTTACATCTCAACTCCTATTCAACACTTAGTTCTTGTATTTTTCAGTCAAAAGCATATAAAATTACATATTCTAATGCATCACTCACAAGTGATATTTGGAGGAAGGAGAAGCAGGCAATTTATTTATGGGACTAGGAGGTCTCAACACCATTTGGTTAAGAGAACAAAGTACCCCAAAGAAAGCCTCTGCAGTACAGCCAGAGATAATTAGCCAGGGAAGAAGGACTTCAGCCTAAAGTGGAAGAACTACTAATTGTTCAAGCAGTTGTCCAACACACACCCCATACTATCAGACCTCATCATAAATTTCCATATGAAACAAGTTTTTATCAAATAAAAAGGTAGAGGGTTGAGTTACAAACTTCTCGGTTTAAACACTGAGTTCAGGATATGTCTCCAAAGCCACAGGCAGGGTCCCAAAAGTGGCAGCAGGCCCTGGGGATGCAGCAGCACTTACAGCTACCCACTGACCCTGCCAGGACCTGGGAGCTCCCATCTTATCAGGCACTTGAAGAAGGTAATTTTTGATCCATCTGGAACATCACTTTAAGTACATTTTGTGCGGTATCTAACAAAAATGTTATGCACAGTAGCTCTGCACTGTAATTCTGTAATTTCTGACAATGCTCATGGATAGCCTGGAGTAAGGGCTCTGTAAGGTGTAATTCTAGGTGACCTCCAGGAAGCCCTAGGCTATGAGAAGCAAGATTGGAGTATGAACCAGAAAGGAGAGCACTCATTACCTTTCAACAAGAGGAACATAATCAGAAAGTATCAATCTGAAAAAGTTTTTTTAATGTACATGTAACAAAAGATAAAGAAATCTTACTTTCAAGAGTATGAGATGTTCATTGTAATCATTTACTGTAAAACTGTGGGCTCTGGCTCAAAGTGTGGGAGAAAGAGTTAAAGTGCTTTCTATAAGAAAACAAGTTGAGGCTTTTGCACGCATAAAATTTTTGTGACTGCTAGCACATGAGAAACCCACTTGAATGTACAGACACATCGAAAAGCCGAGAGTCATCATTTTATCATTTGTGTATATGCTGTGGAGACTTCTTAATATCGGTAACAATAGACATTTTTATCCATTACATGCTACAGAAGAAAAAGACAAACAGAAGAAACAAACAGTTACCCTTCTGTTCTCATTACTTTTGTTGTGTACCCTGACATGGGACCTTTCTATTTAGTTGTCTTTATTCCTCTATATTTCATGGTAAAAAAAATACAGTTACACTTCAGCAAGCATAGAATCACAGAATTGTTTAGGTTGGAATAGACCTCTAGGATCATCTAGTCCAACCTTTGTCCAACACCTTCCTGACCCCTAGACCGTGTCTCGAAGCATTGCTGGTTGTTCACTGCAGCTTTTACAAGCAGTGGAAGTACACACAACATTTTAATTAACCACATTCTTCTTACAGTTAAGAAATGAAAGCCAGCAGCCCATTCTACCCTATTTCCCAGCAACATCCTGAATTTTAGAAAATACCCCCAATTTTATAGCAGTTAATTTTTTGCAGCCTTCTGACCCTTATTGATCAAATAACAAAGTTCTGCATTCCGTTCTAAACTATGTTCCAACAGAATTATTCAATTCTTACATAGATTTTCACTGCGCATATATATAACATGTGGATTTGTATATTATTAATATTATATACACATATTCTTATACAATTATAACAGGACTGGGAGAACGGATATGATAGCCTATAGCACACTGTCTCATGGCTCTGTTAAAGAAGCATAAGCATCTCAAGATCTCCACAAGTAGTAAAAATCTCAACGAGCACTGAAATTTCCTCACATACTCCAGGAAATAAGCAGTCCAAGACAGTACTCCATGCTACTCCAGTGGAAAAAGATATTTCCTACTCGTTCTGTTCAAACCACAATACCAAGAAGGGGTCAAAAGAGAAATATATAAAAGCTTGGTTATACTTTCATCAGTATTTTTAACAGGAGCACTTCTGTGCTGCGCTAATATTTTCATCCATGCAAAGACACCACTGCTATTCAGTTAGATTCTTGGATATTCTACATTTAACATTGGCCTCTGATGTGGTCAAATGCTATTAAAGTAAGCAGAGAGATCCAAATCCAACAACCAGGTGTTTTTTTCAGCTGTTGTAAACACAAGCAGTTTCCAGCTGGTTTCGTGTTGATCGTACTTCGGGCATCTCTTCCCAGTGCTCCCAGATTCTCCAATAGGCTCTGAAAAAACATTTCAGCTGCTTCTTCATACATTGCTGTTCCATTACACTTTTGCCAATCTGTTGCATTGAGGATTCTGTCCAAAGGCCAGCACTAATATTTCATTTTTACGTTCTCATATTACTGCATGAGAGCTCTATGTGTGATCACATGAACCTACTCCATGAAAAAAGGACCCATGCCACAGAATCCCTCCCTACTGTCTATTTCCACAAATATTGACGAACCGAAGGAAATGAATTCATTGTATTCTACACTAGTATCAATACATTTTAGCTTTCTCTAAGTATAAGAACACAAAAGGATATTACAGTCTAATGAAAATGTGAATATAACAGAAAAGATTTTGTACTCAATTCTCAACATATTTTGCATCACCTAATTTAAAAAAAAGATAAAACCCTTCTACTAGTGTGTGAATATTGGTTTTCAAATCTACTCCTTTTATGCTTCTATGAAAATCTCTTCAGATGAAGTTTCTTTAGGTAATATCTAAAAATGGGGCAACTGTAACTTTCTGCAATAGAAACAAGAATAAAACGAACCTGCTGAGAGATTACTTACTCCGCATAAAGTTCTTCCAAAGAGGATGAGAATATTGTGTGCCTGGTTCACCAAAGGAAATGACAACAAAATGTTCTGAAACAATCTGAAATCAGTTATGAGAACTAATGTTTGCTGAAGCCCCTTTAAAGACAGCGAACATCAAGATTAAATAAATCAGAAGCAAGAAAGTCTCCTCTTTAAAAGTTTATTTCATAACAACAGCTTCTATCCAAATTCTAGGCTTGGGACATAAGCAAGAATAAAGTTTGGTTTTTTTATTTAAAGTTGGCCTCTGGCTGTGGTGGCCTCGGCTCTGCCCAGCTGAGAACTCTCAACACTCATTTATATCAACAGGCATTAACAGTTCTTAGAGTCGGATTAATGCTTTCGCTTCTGGCCTCTTCACCACTCAAACACCAAACGCAGGGCATTATAGATGGTGTGTTTGGTGCACCTTAAGAAACAACAAGCTCATCTAGGTGAAGCAACAGGATAGCTCTGATATTCACCACTGTAGTGCTGTCATGCCCACCGCAGTTCTGATCTAAAACAGTAGGTAAAAAATCCCCACAACATAAAGACCAGCTGAAAACACTTCCTTGTGGGGTATAAAAGCTAAAAATAATTGGGTGGGGTTTCCCAGCCTAAAATGCTGTTGCCTTTCAGATTCTGATGCTGTCAGTGCTGGTCTAGTCTCAAAAATATTTCAAAACTACATATGTAGGGCCTCCTGGAGGTATAGATCACCACTACTACATTTCTTGGCGCAATAGAGATGGAAGTGCTTTATAACACCTGCTTATGCTCTCTTTGTGCCCTGATAATTTAAAGGTGGCGGTCTCAACCACTCTCCAAAACTCCATTTAGTGTACAGTTTGACAAAACTTTACAGTTCAAGTAAGAAAAACCCTAAAAAAATTTAAAAATTCTTGGCTGAAGAGTCTGTAACAATTAAACAAAAGGAAAAACAAACCAGAAGTTCGAAAGAAAAAACCCCAATGACAAAAAAAAAAAAGCAACTCTTGGCTGGAGATCTAAGGGAAGCAATGGATTTTCAACACGCAAGGGAAAACAAATCTCTTTTTATCATGGAAAATACAACTCCAGAGTTGACTAAAGAGTGTGAAATCAAATGTCAGTCAAGCAAAAGAGAATGCAGTGGAATGACTTCATTCCTTCTCGTTTCATAAAGAAAATGTAAATATAGAGCATTTAATTTCTCAAGAGAGAAATGTTCTTTTTATTGAAATGTTAAGCAGGGATTAAAGACACAATAGGTTATAACTCAATCCTTCCTTATATTTGGTTCTCTTGAAGCATCATGGGATATTTCTGAAAGAGCATTTTTTTTCTTGGTTACCTCCACAAAATCAGGTTCCTTTAATTACACACAGTTTTTGTCATTCAAAATAATTTCAGTTTATTACTCTGTTTAAGGCTACTCAAAGTACAATTGAACAATACTCAGAAATGGTGAAAATCACAGCTTGGAATTGCTAAATGACATGTTCTCACAAAAGATCTGATGGTGCCAGAGACCACACATGCAAAGTTCTAATATTAAGATATGCATTTTGGTCATATGAGTCTTTACACAGCCTTTCTTTCTCTGCAAAAATGCTCTTAGAAGCAAAGTTATTCCCTATGCAACATAAAATATAAAGTGAGCCTTTTCTGTAAAAAACTCTGCATTCAAGCAGCACTTAATGCCTGCACTGAGCGTGTATTGCTCTTCTAGCTGATCCTGACAAATGGTACCACAAACCATTTGTATGCCTCCAACCCAAGTAAACACATCAACAAACTGAGTAGAAAATAGTTCCACTGAGTTTGCTGTTACCACAGAACATCAAACAAACCTCCTGCTAACTGCAAACATCAAACTGTCAAAGCCTGGGGTTTTTTTTTCCCTGCTAAAATGGTCATGCAAAGCACACTTAGCAATATTTCATGAGCACATTCAGGCCAGACAAAAGATGGAGGCAGGAATTTAAGCAGGACACTTTAATTAACTTGTCAGAGTAAGAGCAAAAGGGCTGTTCTGAGACACGGTGGGTATAGTTCAAGTCTCAGGTTCCCAACATGGTGAGTCAACGTGCTGTCACAGAACTGAGGCTGCATTTCAGCAAGTCACCTTCCAGCCTTTTTTTGGTTTTTCATTTTCCTTTGGCTGTGACAGCTATGCGGACACACCACAGATCACAACTTCATGGGGGCTACACCAGAGTGGACAGAGATGCTCCCGTGCCTCCCATCGTCCCACTGGGATGCAGGCTGGTTAAGTACTCAGCTTCCCTGGCCTAATGCCTGGGGCAGGACACACAGTTGGGCAAGGTGAACTCTTGGCCCCAAGATCCAACACTGGCCCCCCAGGTCTCTGTCATAGACAGAGGCGAGTGAGCCTTTGTAGGTGGGTTTTTATTTGACAGGCTCTTCAGAAACCATTTAAACCGGCTCCTGGAAAAACTCTTCCCATGAGGGAATTGTCCAGCTCTGAAAATGGAACTGCAACTGTCTCCTACCTGGTTGTTTTGATGGGAAATGTAGATTAGAGAAGGGCTTTGGATTAGAGATGGGAATCTGGAGTAAACAAACACAAAGCTAAATATCTTTTCCTCCGAAAAACCTTGCTCTGTTCGCTGGTGGGACACACTGCAAGTTCACATCCAAACACTGCTTCTGTGATGAATGGCATCATCACAAAAACATCATCAGTCAGGCAAACAAGAGAAGTTCAGGATCTTTAACTTCGTCCATCAAACAACTGTCAGCATCTTTACTCTGAAAAGAGACTCTTAGGAGCACCATAAGGCATTTCTTCAGAGGAGACTATTTATCAGGTGGGTGAAGAGACACCCAGGACCCCTCACACTGACCACTGCAGTTCCCCTCTGCCTCTCATATCCACACACCAGCTTCAAGGAAATACAGAAGCACAGTAGAACTTTGCTGACCTGAATGTGACTGCACCTACACAGAAGGAGAAGACAGGTTCTCCAAGAAAGTTTTCTGGTACTTCAGGTATCGTGGTGGTTAAAATTGAAGAAATCTCCTGTAATATCCTAAGTAATTGGAACTGCTTAGCAGAATAGGCTGATACTTGGTGGCTTCATAATTATACTGCACTATTTGAAGATGCTTTTCTCTGAAAATGAATCTTTATTCACACTAACAGTGAAAATGTTCAACAGCAAATTGCTGTCACAGTTGCACCTTTATGAATGTACAATTTTGTGGTCAGAAGTCAGTTGGTTCTCAAGAGTTAGATGACTTTTTTATTCCACTCTACAGAGTGAAAAATAGGAGACAAAAAGGACACTGGAGTAGTTAATCTAAGTAATGCCTCAGTAAGGAATCAGAAACCCCATACATCCCAAAACTGTAAATGGGTGTACAGAGCAAACCAGAAATAGATTGCAATAGTTATCTGAAAGCATTTATATCAGATATTGATTCCCAGGAGGAAAACCAAAGCTCCATCTGCTTCAGCAACATGTCTCCTCTAGGGGCCAGGAGCACTTGCCTTGGGTATTTCCCTGCAAATAAGAAAAATATGGAACATCCTGGTGTCTATTCTATGCTAAAAGTTAGATCTGAACTACTGTGATTAATAGCCCCTGACAAAGAGAACAGAACCACCAAGCTAGCACTTAGCATGTAATAAATAGACATAAAGACGTAGAAATAGTTTAACAGAACACGACCTACTGCATCACCTATCAAAGACATGCAATTGAATTGCTAAAGAGAAAAGAAAGATAAACCTAGACACATTTCAGGTGTTGAAATTTGGCTGTAAGCACAGCCCTAATACACTGTTTTAAGGACAATACTAAAGATAATCTTCAGCTTTACTAACCATGGTTTGTGAAATACTGGAAATGACACATGATGTTGACAGCAAAACAGACAAGAGACAGCGCCCAATGTTCTGAGTAACATAACCATATTTTCAGTTGATTTTCTGCAAGACAAGCTAAAAATGTCATCAAAAGTGAGTCTACAATTTCCCAGCAGGTTCTTAGAGAGAAATAGTTTGCTCATACAACATATTCTTCTGAATTCTTTTGATATGAACCAGTTGGACCCGTGCATCCAAAAGCCCTGTGCACACCTCCAGCAGTAACAGACCCATATGAAGGAAGAGCACATACTCCATCAGTCATATCAACAGCGCACATTTGTGTCCTGTCCCCTGCGCCCCATCCAAGTTTATCCTCATGTTGTAATCTGAGAGACTCATCTTTTCTGTTTAAGCAAATAGGAGAAATAGCTGAGCCTCAAAAAGATCTCAGCATACACGTGTTCACACATCTGTTTGGAGTTTGTCTGAGGAATGCTCTGAAGGCTGTTTGCGCTGGGCAGCCTTTAGCCAAAGGTTGCTAAAATGTATGTGCTTTCTCTCGTGACTGGTATTTACCTACCAGGACCCTGGTTCTTCTGCTCTCCTTTCCAGCACCCACGAGAGCTTTGGCAGTATTGGCTGGACAGATCAACACTTGCACACAGGGAACATGCTTCAGCTGCTCGTTCCAGGGATTGCCACTATGACAGATTATTTCTTGCCGTAGTTTGCAATCATACTGAATTCAAAAGAAATGTAAAGAACGCCATGTATCAAGAGTTTCTGCATCTTTGGCAGAAATCTGCAAACCTGTCTTTTTGCGCATGTGACAGTTTCCTAACTAGGCCACTCATTTTAATATGTTTTCACATAACTAACACTAACCAGAAATTATGTAAAGCTCAGCTCTTCTGAGCACATGTAACATCAAAAATGTGTCAGGTATCTCAACAACAATCTGTTAGGAATAGCAGAATCTATATATAGTTTAATATCTCCTGAGCTCAGATGCATATTAGCAGCCTGTTTTAGCTGTAACTACCACAGGATTTATCATTTTCGTACAAGACACAACATTTGTGAAGCCCCAAAGAATGGAATCACTTGTTTTCTGCTGAATGTTGCTTGTCTAATGCAGCAATTACATCAAAAAATTCTGCGGTGCTTCCTCTACAACCTTTGTATAGGCAGCATCATTTTACATGGGATTAATTTTACACTCTGAGTTACGCACAGAACAGACAGTCTCCCCTCTACTGCTA
>JAVSBS010004202.1:0-29229 GCA_033124195.1 Coracias cyanogaster | reverse complement strand
TTACATATTTGGAATTTTATCTGTTACCAGATATGATGGTCAGAGAACACTGGATTTTATAGACAGCGCACACTCCATCACACTCAATAATTAATGCAAGCTGCTATAGTATTCCCTGTTTCAAAGTCTAAAGAGCAAAATGTTACACTTTCAGAAATGAATACTGACTTGCACTATTTTCACAGGACATCACTGAATAAATCTTGGAGCTGATTTACAGAGACATCCCTTCCACATAGCTCCTATCAAAACCAAGCAAAACATAAGCCTGGTTTGCTCCACACTGTTTATATTAATATCCAGTTTGCATCACAAAAATAGATTATCTGTAATCATGGCCTGTCAGTTTGGTTCAATAAAATGAATATTTCTTTTAGTTTGTGTATACCTCCACCATCTCTGTATATTGGTTTAATAAAACAGTAGTTAATCTGAATAAGAATGTTAGCCTTCTGTCTCAAAATAACACACCCAAGTTTCAGGAATGCTTAATTTTAGAACCTATACGGATGAGGAATGACACAAATATTTTAAAGTTTCAAAAATAAATTCAACAGGAAAAAAAAATAGCAACTGAGCTGTTTAACCCCCCTCACTTAGCCACAGGCTGTATCCTTGTAGGTACACGCTTTCTCTTCATGCAAAATGTCCCTTCCCTCAACACTGTCATTTCCTGCGTACTTTGAGAAGAAGAGCATTTACAGTAGAGCATGACTCTAATTAAGCTCCCCGTGCATGCTTCATCTGTAGTCCAGCTGGTAGAGCACCTCCACTGCTCCCCTCTCTGCTATGGAAGAAGTCTCTAACGGATGTATCACGCTTTGCAGAAAAGCGTTGAATTCAAAATCAAAAGACCCTCCAAAAGTATGACCTTAGTACGTTCTCCCTTCTTATGGGATTAAAAAGCAAAAAGTGTTATGGCTCTACCCAATCTCAGGAACTGACTTCTACAGAAAAACACATTAAAAAGGGAATGGAGCTTTTTTTGTTTGGTTGGTTGTTGTTTGGTTTCTTTGTTATGTTTTGATACTTAATCCATAATTGAGGGAACTGTTTCTTTGAACTTCATGGAACAGTAAAATGTTTTTATAGAGATGAAAACAAAACCTCATTTTTAAAAACCACCTCTCACTAAAATCCTCTGAAACAGGCATGGCAGCCACATCCCATCCCCTTACCCGAAACTCATCAGCAACACAGCAAAGCACAAAGCAGCTCTGTAGCTTTCCTGCCAGTATTTACCCTACCACACAACAAACAGAAGAACAACTTTTACAGACAGATAGCACCCAATTCCCCATCACAGGGTGGCAGTAAGGAGTACTAACGACAGGGTGGACTTATTTCAAAAAGCACAGGAGAAATAAGCCCCAGTTAAAGTTCTCTACCAGAAATCAGCTCGTTTTGTCTCCCAGAACTAAGTGTCTTTACAGTCTTACATAAGTGGGTTATAAATTACATTAAAACCTTAGTATTCAAAACCCGTATGTTTTTAACCTGTGCTGCCAAAATAGCACATTCCACCGCCAAGATACCCATCATCTACACAGCTGTCTACACTGAGGATAGAGGATACCCAAGTGCAAAGTCTCTCTGCTATCTCTGTACATTCAGGAAAAATGCAAGTCCCTTCTCAAACATCTCCCAAACATCTGCAGACTGTCAACTTTTAACAGTTACCGTCTAGCAGCTGTGCCTGTCACATGTTCTCTCTTCTCTTCCTAATTTGACATCTTTGCAACTTCCATAGAGTAATGGGATGGGTGACAATGGAAGGGATCCCAGGAGATGTAGTCCAATTCCCTGCCAAGTAGGGGGAGCTGCTTCATGTTGCTCAGGATTGTGTATCGTCGGGTTTTGAATATCACCAAGGTGGTCTCCATCACCACTGTTGGCAGCCTCTTCCAGTGTTATACAATCCTTGTAGGCAGAAAGGTGTCTTGTATATTAAAATGGATTTTCTAGTGTTTCAATTTGTGCCCACTGTCTCTTGCACTGTCACTGGGCACCACTGCAAATAGCCTGGCTTTGCCTTCTTCAGGTATTTACACAAACTGGTGATATCCCCTGAGTCTCGTCTGTTCCAGACTGAAAAATCCCATCTCTCAGCCTCTCACTGCATGTCAGCCCTTTGCTGGACCCATTCCAATAAGTTCATGTCTCACTTATACCGTCCTTCAGCGCTGAACACAGCCTCCAGATGCATCTCACCACTATAAGACTCAAATCCCTCAACCTGCTGCCAATACTGTTGGCTGCCTTTGCCACAACAGCATCTTGCTGGCTTATGGTCATCTTGCTCTTCAGGACCCTCAGGTCCTTTTCTGCAAAGCTGCTCTCCAGCGGGCCAGCCCCCAGCACGTACTGGTGCAGGGGGTTATTCCTCCTCAGGTGCGGGATGTTGCTGAGCTTCGTGAACATGTTGGCTTATTTCTCCAGGCCAGTGAGGTCCCTCTGAACAGTAGCAAAACCAGCTGGTGTATCAACCACTTTTGAGATACAGAACTGAGAGATTTTCACTTTCTGAATTCAGAGGCTAAAGCAAAGTTAGATGCACAAACTAAGAGGATGTTCTGTTACAGAAATGTAAATCTGTAGTCTGTGGCTCCACATTTCCCTTCCACACTACCAGAATGTCTTTCACAGAAATTAAATACTTCCTTAAGCTTAAATTCACTCATATAACAACTCAACTTAAGTGTAATCACTAGAAGAAGATTATGCTGAAAAGTGTCCCTGTGGGTCTAGCTTCCGTCTGGGATTTTTGTTTTACATTTTCCAGTTGTCTGCAGAAGGAATATCTGTTATAGACACAGAAGAACTACATCTGACAACACCCAGTTACTCAACTAACAGACTTCTGCTTCGCAGGGAAAGAGGTTAGCGGTAATCTAGATCACATTTATTTCACGACTGGCTACTGTATATTCTGTGTGGAACACAGACTATCAGACACACATTCCTATTCCCCAATTAAGCTCTAGAAACTACCTCCATTTTCAAAAAGCAGGCAACTTAATTTCATCCGATCTTGATTTTCCTATCCCCTCACTCCTCCATCACTGGTATGTTAGAGCCATCAAATGTTCCCTTTCCTCATGCTTCCTAACTTCACAAGATCCTAATGTCTCTAATCTCCAACCTTTTCCCTCACATGTATAGAAATGCATGGCTGCAGATGTTTAGACCTTACTTTTTAAGCTATGACTTAATATATGGATGTCTTGGAAAAAAGTTCCCACATTGGGCTTGTCTGCTAAAGGGTCAACAACTCACAAGCTGTAAGTTTTCCTCCTTATACTAGCATGTATGTGAAGCTGCAATACAGCAACTTCGCAGCCCAACCTCAATTCAGGGATGGAGACAGGGGCACCCTAAATCCCACTACATAGCAGAGAATGTCCTATTTCATAAGCCACAGGGAAAAAAAAAAAAATCGTATTTAGGCAATCTGTAACAGACAGCAGGATCACCAAATCACAAGTATTTGCAGCAATACTATATAACATGCAGCACGAGTAAAACTCCTGTGCTAGAAAGCAGATAACTTTTCAAAAATACTATTGCCTACGAAGTTTCTTCTTTTTTTCACACTGTCTTGTGTGGTTGCATAAAATCGTTCTGTGAAACTGAATCTAACACCCTTTCCATCCACCCATTAATTAAGGAAAAACAGAAAATGTGGAAAGATTGCATTATGTTAAAGCAGAAAGTACCAGTTGTATAAGAGCCTTTGGAGAATTTCCAGCTCTATTGAAACTCCACTCGTCAGAGGAGGGGGGGAAAAAAAAGGGTCAGAAAAGGCCTAAATTACCTTTCTGGTTATGGAAAGGCTTTACACAATTCACATCACACATTTAAAAAAAAAAAATCCTCAGAAGCCAGAAGATAAGTGAGGTTTCACAGGAGCCTGAAGCACTGTGAATTCATGAAAAATGAATTTAATCGTCAGAGCTGAAACTAGGAAGAACTGTTCTACATAACAAAAAAGTTCTCAGCTGCATTATAAAATCAGTGCTTAAAAGATCAGTTATTCCAAAGGGTTGACTCCTGGCATTAGAAGCTATCAAAAACACATGGTCTAAAAAGAATATTTATCAAGCATAGTGCCTGTCTGCTATAACTGCAACTATGTTATAATTGCAATGCTTACAATGATTGTCTAAATTTGTGGTTTTATTTCTATCTAAATGTAGACATAAGATGTCCGCAAAGCCTGTTAAAGAAAATGGCAGGATTGATAATACCAAACAACTTGCCTAACTGGAATAATGTTCAGATGTCTTTAAACTTTTGATATAAACCATTAGATTCCATTTAGTAACCATTCTAAGCCAAAAACTGTAATCTGAAGCATGCAAAATAAACTGTACATACCCAGCTTTAACCAAAACACACTCTTGTATGGTTTCAGATAGGATCCAGAAGACTAATACCAAATACAAATGTAGGTCTGAAAGTGAAAAATCACTCCTCTCCTTCCCAGCAAACATTTCTCCCCCAACCTGGAAGGAAGCCTATGCTACATATGCCATGCATTCTGCACAACGCACGTTTAAGAATGAGCATAATTAAGGACTGAAGCTGACTCCTACACCTCTTCTCAGTGAGCATACAGAAAACCAAAGAATCAGACGGTGTAAGAGGTTGCTTCCCAGTACCACGCTTATCACTTCTTTCTCTGTCTCACCTCTCACGTTCTGCTGAGAAGAGGTCAAATTTTAAAAGGGGGGGGGGGGAGGGGAAGAGCCAAATTTAGACAATTCCACTCAACTGGAGGAAGAAATAAAGGAACCACAAAAGGAAAGATCCTCACACACACACACTAGACCATAAGATTAGACATTCTACATATAAACAGAATCCGTAGGCAATCTACATAACCAAGAAACGCAACTTTATCTTTTCAGAGCATACTGTCTCACAGTATCTACCGTGTTTTCTGACTTCACTTAAAGTCATCACTCAATATTATCTATGTCTCTCCAGTTTTCTCTTTTCTTTTAAAAGCACATCAAGCTACTAAGGCGCTCAACAGTGGGCTGCTCAGCTCCCTTAACATCCCACCATCTGTGTTTGCCTCCGCTTAAAAAATGTAATTCTAAGAGTCTACTATTTGTGAACTACTCTGATATAAATCTTTATGATGAGGTTTTGGACCTATAAATAACAGAAGGGCAACCACCCCTTGCTGCTTTGCTAGCTGTGCTATCGCTTCCCAGTAACTATGGGAAACCAGATGAAACCTGAACCCATTCACCACAACACAGAAAATACTCCTTTCTTCAGTGAAGGAGATTGTGAGCACAGTATCGAAATCAGCCAACAGAATGCCACTTCTCACTGTTTCAAAGGTCGATCATTTCACATACCTGCTGATAGCAAGCCAAAAACAAGGAGAAAAGAAAAACGATGAGCCATCCAAAATAATAATCATAACATAGAAGTCTCTTTCTCCTTCCATTTAGGAAACATCAGCATTTCTGAAACAGTAACAAGTGTTTGCCATGACAAGTCCTGCAGTACATGTTAACAGGAAGTAACTACTAAGCTGACATTTCCAATACAATGTGCAATAATCTGTTTTTAAAATAGAACAGGCGTATACCCAAAATGGCACCTCCAGTTTTCTAAATTTAGGCTTAACTTTCAGATGCGTGCACAAATCTCTTGGATACTTCAATTTCCTAATATTTAGCAACCTAATTCCTAATAATGCTAGGAATACAACAACAGAAGACTGATAATTTTTTTTACAGAATGTTTTTAATTGCAATATAAGCCCTCAAATAAGTATGAAGACTTAAACCTGGAAGTGACAAGTATGTTAATATCTACTTATTTATAAATACATTTTCTCCTGAGTTCATACTAAACAGCAGCTCTTTCTCCAAACTTTACCACTCCATTTCTTCTGGTTCTCTGGTAGATACTCTCTGAATTGGAAAGCTCCAGTAAAGGCTGCCTTTATTTTAACATCTGTTATCAAAGTTTGCTAGCCATAATAACCACAGTCATACTCTAAAAATAACAAGGAAAGGCAAAATTAAAGGCTAACTCCTCATCCTCAATTTGCTACTCCTACTATAGACAGTGCAGTACCTTCTGTCCTGAAATACCACGGCATAAGCTAGAAACTAAACAGCTAAACTGTAAGTATTTCCAGTATAACATACAGAGTGCCCACAAATGCTTCAAGATTCACACCTTCACTGCTCAATGGCTAAAGGGAACAACTGCAACTGAAGTGCCAGTGATGTTTTCTGCAGGATTGGCTGTGAATATCCAGGTATTGAGTTTTATGTTCAGGAAAACGAAAGGCTTTTCTCTCCCATCGCAGCGTTTAACTCACAAATGCTGGTGCAACCACCATTCAAGGTTAGGCATAAAACTGGTTTCAAGATAAATGATGTCTTTGTTCCAGTTAACTTCAGTTTTCAACTGGGAATAACAAAAATTTTTGCAAGACCGCACTTAGTGCAAGTAAACAATTCACATGGAATTTTACCAGCTCTTGAAACAAAAGTGACTATTCCATAGCCTATTTTTTTGCAGCGAGGCGTTTTCATATAGAAGTTAGAGAAAAATGGGCTTCTAGGTAATAAATCTTTCATAATTTATAAAACTTTGTAAGAAACTAGGAGAGCAGAGGAGCTAGTTGGCAAGGCTCAGTTTGGAAACAGATTGTGTAATGTGGTCCTCGTAATACTTGCACAATCCTTTAGCGTATACCTATTGTACACGTTAAGTATGGTCAAGAAAGAAAAGCAAGCCAAGTAAAATTACTGTACTTGTTGCTCTTGTGGATGCCATATGCGATGGGAAGACAAACATGGCAAACTAAAATGCAAAAAACCACGCCAGTGGTAATGAGGCTGTTAGTACATTCTGGATTTATTTCTCACACCGTGCCACTTGGCTCAAGATTTATGAAACTGCTTAAGTAAGGTAAAAGACAAAAAAAAAAAATCAGTTAAAAACAGCATTTTCATTGACAAATTAGATCCTATAGTAATTGACCGTTATTCCTACATGCGTACACTAGAGCTTTAGAGTTAGAAAACAAACAGTACAGGTTTGTAGTTCATAGGAGCAGCTGAGCTTTGTGTTTAACTAGGAAATTACTAAAACCCAGCAATTTTTACCTCCAGAGGGGAGTATCAGCCTTATCCGTGGGCTCAGCAGCGTTTTCTCGTTATTTGCTGCTTGTCACAATTACAAACTTTCAGTAAGGAACTGGACCAGCCATGGTAATTTAGTATAAGATAAAGATCTCTAAAGCCAGATGGTAGCTCATATTCTAACAGCTACAAATTGCTAAATTGGCATGGGAAATCAAGATAGTTATCAATTCACTATTATTATTCCAAGTTTCCCATTCCTTCTCTACATCTATCTTAACTATTTAAGCCAGCCTAGACAGACATGGTTGCTAATTTTCATGGCTAAAGCTAAGGCCAAATGCAGTGATCTAAGTGGGGATGGCTGTTTCAGACAATCTGAACACGTGCTGAACACGTACTGCTGCCAGGCATAACTGTTTAATATTTGGGAGGACATTCAGTCATTTCAACTACAGTCACCAACTTCAGTCTATGAAGGTAAATATTTTTTCTGTTACACATACCTATGACTTAGGAAAGTCTCTACTTCAGAAACCTTTATGTCTCTACTACCCCAAAAATCATTTTCTAAAGCACTCGTGCTTCACATCCAAAGCACAAATAAAAATTGATGCCACCATAACCGACAAAACCTCACATTGTTTCATTTGAGTTACTACTGAGCTGAAAAACATATTTGCTGAAATTCGATCAAGTCTAATGACCTCTTCCAGCAATCAATAATCAAGGTAGAACATAAAGGTGGCTTGTTTGACCTTTCAAAAGTGTATCAATTTTATTTGGCCAGCACAGCTTTTAAAAAATTATTTTAGTTTATGAGGCTTAGAGTTGTTGTGCAGACCTGGACATGTCTGCGCAGTGTCTACATTAGTCTCTTTAAATGCTCAGCTGAACATGGCAAGCTTAGAGAAGGAAATGAATTCACAACAGGAGATCCTCCGGTTGATTAACTTCGCCCTTAGTGGTGGATGTCAGTCATGTTAATTGGAATCAATACACTGCAGTTAAGGGGGCACGGGAATAATCAGGCAGGGCAGGGCGACAAGCCCATCAGTTCTTAAAATAAGCTATCTCTTAACAACTTAGTGGCATGTGACAAACCTTCCCTGCAAAGGAATGCAAAGCATCTCTAAAATTCCAATTTAGCACACAAACAAAGATAATTTGACAACACTTAGCTCACAATCTAGCAATAAAGAAAACAGTCATTATAAATTAAATCAATGTTAAACTGATCAAAGAAGTAAAATGAGAAGTGAGGCTCCCAGAAAAGCATATAGGAAATCCTTGATCCAACTTGTACACAGAATAAAAAGGAAGCTAAGGGCTTAAAATCCCACCACAAATAATTTTAATTATACCCAGCTGCAACTTTATTGTACACCCAATACTGAAATTCAATGTACAGTTTGAAAAGTGGTAACGTACCTAAGATGGAAAAGGAATAAAATCTGAAAGGTTTCCTACACTTGAGATGAGAAATCATTTCAGATGCCCGTTAGAAGCATTCCAGTGTCATGCCGCCTTCCTCCCACTCTGCAACAGCAAGATCACTTTGGGACATGGCTTAGCGGTTGTGGTAGTGTTGGGTTGACAGTTGGACTTAATGATCTTAGAGCTCTTTTCCAACCTTAACGATGCTATGATTCTTTGCAAAGTCTGATACACAATGTGTAGGAACAAGACATGCCTAATGGTTATATCGCACACAGAAAAGCCTCTCGGATGGATCTCACTGAAAAAGCCTTGCTGGAAAATGCAATCCCGTCGAGAGCACAGTTAGTTACCCTTCCGCAAAACACGGCCTGGTACTGGCACACATGGGTATGATACACCAGCTGCTGATCCTTGGTGCATAATCCTACGTGTGAAGCGGAGAAATCCGTTCCAACACAATAATAAGGCAAATAACGCACCTGGAGGAGAACGCATCTTCATTTCTTCTAGAATACAAAATACCACTGAATTTGAGCTTCACGAGAAAATTTTTCTTAGCCTTTTAAACACAACACAAAAAGGAGCAATTTCGCCTATGGCCAAAGGCTTTTGTATCTTTCTTCTACTTTTTTAGGGAGTGAAATGAATGCCAGATGTTTTATTGCAATGTCTTCATATTCTGAATTACAGCAAACATGTCCAAGACAGGATCAGGGTATCTTATTTGTTATTACAAGGGCATCACATCATGCTTAAACAGATTTATATACAATCTGTAGCCGCCTATGTACTATCATCCTTTCCATTAAACTTCACCTAGCCTAACCAATTAAATGCACAGATTAAGAGGTTTTCTTCCTCCTTGGACCTACACAAAGACTTGGTGAAATCTGAGTTAGGCATTTCAAGGTGGAAGGTTTTCTGTCAACTTCCTTAAGTCATTAGAAAGTGTAACTAAAGGAAAGGAAATAAGGGCTTCCCTTACTGTCAATATCAACTGCAAATAAACATATTTACAGAGCCCGGAGTTGTTAAAAGAGCTCAAGTGAACAAAAAGCAACAATCAGCCCTTGAAAATCACAGCCCTGCCTTCTGAGTTTCTGCCATCTGCCAGTGCTAAAATACCAACCCCATCATGGAGCGGGTCAGTCCTTCTGCTGTAGATGATGGTGCTGTTGCACCCACCATAAGCTCACTTGGATAGACGAAAGTAGAGACATTCCATTCATGAATGCAGAGCAAGTAGCTTTTTCAAGCTACCAAGACCAAAGCCCTGTGCACATTGCAATTAAACCTGGCTTTAAATTAACAAACAAGAAAGATTATTGATATCACTCTGTACTTTGAGAACTCTAAAAGCATGATTTCCCAGTTCACTGGGGTTATGCATCAATATGTCCTCTGTTTCTCTAAAAATAGATATCAGAATAGCAGCCTTAGGACATAAACCCAGCGCACGCAAAAGACATTCCAACCAAATATTGGACTATTTAGGGTTCTTGAGGCTTTCTTAGGAAGTCATCTTCCCTCACTACTTCAGGCAAAGCAGCAGGTCTAGCGTTGAGCTTTTTTTAAAATCATATTAAAGTGCCCGTGTGTTTTCCCAAAAACAGTTCTATCTTCAGTAAGAACATGAACGTAAGTGTGGCTGAGCCTGCAGGTGCCCAGCTCTCACGAGGACTTACACGTCTTCCTCAGGAAAGGGTTTCCAGGCCTGTACTACATAGTGTCTGGCATGAGGTCAAGTTTCTGAGTGCTGTGGCCAGAATAACCCACGACATGAGCTAGTGAAAGTCCATGCTATCTACTGACTTTCAGTTTCTTTGTATACAAAACCACTAAAATTACCACACCCAACTGAAAACTTTAAAAAGTTTATGATCTTCAAAAGAAATGTCGTACTTAACACATATCTTAAAAAAAAAGGTCTGTCCACACAACAGTAATATGTGAATATAAACAAGACATTACGGCACTGTATTTCTTTGGGCATCTACCTTAATTTTATTCACATTCCCACATCAACTACCTCAACTACAGACAGAATCATCACTTGCCAAGAGAAGACTCAGATGTCAAACCAAGAGACTTGCCTATACAGGCTATATAATAGCATTGAACGTATAGGGTATAACATTAACAATGCAGACTGGATTTCATCACCTCACTACTCTGTTAGACTTCCAGGAAACAAAGCAGATAGTTGGACACTTATCAAGATTACTGTCAAGTACTGGCATAGCTAGTATGATTTTTTTCCCTGGTTAAATGAAGTATAAATGAACATGCACTGCCTTCAGCAAATCAACTGCTTTCAGGCAAAAATCATATAGGAGAGTCTCAATATTCACAATACTTACTCTATCCTTTTAGTTTAATAACTATTTTAATCAACTAATACAAGTGATGAAGTAAGTTAAAGTAGCTGGGCTGATTTTGGTAGCACTCGTTTGGGTGGAAACAAAAAACATATCCTTTTTTCCTCTAGAAATTAATTTAATTAATACTGATTAATTAATCAGTAATTAATACTGGTACATTGGCTTGCTCACTTCCAAACGACAGCTGCTGCAAATACAAGTTAAGCCAATCGGATATAAACTGAGAAAGTCAAGACTATCGGTATGATTCTGGGTTACATCTCCAGTGAAGTCCTAGATCTGCAGCAATTCAAACACCAAGTTGACAAAAAAATACGAAAGGTCCTTTTTCCAACAGTTTTACATTAATAGTTCCAAACAGCATCATTTCAACTAGAAATAGAGAAGAGACCAAGAAAGTGTTCTTGACTCTACAGCGCTTCATGAGCTGGACGTGATATACTGTCAAACGCAACAGATGAAGAAATATCCAATTAGGGACATAACTTGAATTTCAGCTAGCTTCTGAAGCAATGAGTTTCTTAAAACATTCTGGCATTTCAGTCCTCAGCTTGGAATATTTTATTAAAAGTAAACATGGATGAAACAAAAAAATTAAACACAACATTTCTATGTTATGAGTATAGGGTATTTGTTTGGTATTATTTTTGGTACTTGTTTGTATTATTTTCATACATTAATAACCAAAAAACTACTGCAATTCATTTCTAGAAGAGATATTTGAACTTAAGGGATATTTGACAATTTACAGAAAATGGTAAGGACTTGTGTTCCAACATCGCTAAGGGTTTCAGTCAAAATTCCTGTCGTTTTCACAGCATATACATTTTTATATCACTTAGAGTTTTACATCTAAACCTTAGAACTGTTTCTATAGTTGGTTTCCATTAACTGGAAAGGATTTTATTTTGACAGCAAGTTCAAGTAGGAATGATAGATGCACAAAGAGGAGAAGCTAGTTCCAACAAAGTCTAGTTCAACTCTCTATCTTGGCATAGAACTGAGCCTGCCTAGGTCAGCATTGTGGGTCTTGACCACCTGGAGAGATGTGAAGACTTACGGGGTAAGCAGTACCATGTCTCCTTCAGAGTGGAAGAATGGGAGTTAGCTGTAATTCCTGGCTGCAAAAATTTAAATTGCCTTGGGAACTGTTAAATGCCTCTAATTGATGGATGAAGCCTGTTTCTCCCAAGGTAAAGGGGCATTTGCACCTCTAGCCTATAATTGCATTGATGTTTCATTCTGGAGGAACTGAGTCTGTTACTGACACAAGGAATCACACAAAAGCAGTTAACATAGGAACTCCTACTCTCAAAAAAAAAAAGCTTGAAAAGCACCTGATTAGAAGAGCCATGTTTCTTATTAAGTGAATCCACACAGTATGAGCAGTCACTAATGTAAAGTATGTTAAACATTTAGTTAAAGATTGGCAAAGTTATTCTAAGCCATTTCACATACACAAAAGGATATAAACATGAAAAAGGGCAGACTGTCCCCTAGCAAGAGCATACCTGAACAGGATATTTCCTGGAATAACATTAAGACAGCCGGTCCCGGCATCACATGAGCAAACTGACAAATATGAATTAGTCAAAGTGTTGCTGCTGCTAAACACTGTAACCAGGCAGTGTTTTCTTCAGTAGTTCCACATAACGGAAGACTACATTCAACTCAAACTGAGCAACTTGAAAAATCACTATTTTACCTTCGTAATCAATAAGATGAACACAGGATTGGGGTCTAAAGCTGCAAGGTACCAGTCTTCTCACTGAAGCAGTTGATGAGAGGACTTACTTGAGATCTTTGGGGTTTTTTCCTAATTTATTTCTTTGAGAGACAAACCATATTTTTATTGAATATATATGGTGCTCCATTCTTCATTAGACTCTTCATTCTTCTAAATATTATCTTAATAAAAGTAATACGACAAAATCTAAATGTGATTCCTGTAGTAGTTCTGATATATCTGAAGAAACCAGCTCAACTATGCAAAGCTGCAAAGTACAGGATTACCTGCGATCAAAAGGTATAGAATTGGCATTCTTACAGATTATAGGGCATCAGCATTACAAAGATCACATGCCTTAAATGGTGTTTTTTAAATTTTATCTCAGCATTAATATGTCAGCTATATGCTTTAGAAAAAAGTAATTCAGTCAACAACTAAGCATTGTCAGGATTTCAGGGCTTGTCTGTTGTCATTTCATTAAGTCCCATCCTTAGCTCTTCTTTTAGGATTACAAATTCTCTCAGTTCTTTTTGTTTTACCCCATATTAACGGAAGCTAAACAGAAACAACATTAACAGACAGTCCAGAACACAGTAGACTCAGCCACATCACACCAGTATCAGCCTTTCTATGTCCTCTTTCCTCCTGTAAAGATTACAAGCCAAGTTCCATAAAAAAGCAACAGCAAGGAGCAGGGGCCTAGAAAGAAAAATGACACAGAGACATTTCCTCACGCAGGTAAGTAATATAGGTTAGAAAAAAGTCGTCAGGGAACGGTAAGGTACCTCCAAAATTAAAAATTAAGCATGTCTCTCAAGCAGGGAGCCCAGCAGGAAGAAGCGATAACCAACAGCAACATTATGTGTAAAAAGCTAATTGGGACTACACTGAGAGCTGGTAGGAGAGAGACAAACTGGAGCAAAGCAGAAGCAGGAGCTCAAGCCTCTCTAGCAAATGTATCCACAAATGCAAGACATCAGCATTTAGAATTCTAATCCTCAACTGAATTAATAATTCTTAGTAAAGATCAGTAAAATTGAGAAAATCTGCCTGCATGATACCATCAGCAGTCAATCACCTTTCTGCACCATCAAGAACTCTCAGGCTGGCTTCTTCATGCCTGCAAGACAGCACGGCTTCAGCAAACAGCACAGCTTCAGCTCCTGAAAGCATGCTGGGGCAACACCAAGAGAACTCAGCAACCATCTCGCACTGAATTCAGAGATTTTTCCTACAGACACTGGCAGGGCTGGGGTGTCCAATACCTGGGGTGCGAGAGACAAACCAACTACTGCAAACAGAGACTAGAGCACTGTCAGGCAAAAAAAGAATCCTGTGCATGTGGCAAATGCAGTTTCTTCATGCTTTTGCTCTGATCAGTCCTAGCTCAGATGCCGTTTTATCTCCTGTGGATTAATGAATCAAATGCTTGCCCTATGACAATGAGATGTAGTTTTGTTTTCTCCAAATATTCTCCAAGTCCAGTTAGCCTGACTTGACATACATTAGGGTTGTGCTCCCTTAAACAGATACATTTCCTCAGAGAAAGATGGATAGATAGCAAAATTTCATCTAGAGCATCCTAACACTCAAACACCACAATTAGGGACCCTTAGAGCCAAGACAAAAATGTCTTGTAGAAGCTGCTTGGCCGAAACCACAATAATTACACTTTGTCCTTAAAGAAAGAACTAAAAGAGAAAAGTGATGCTATCAGATTACTGATACACTCATCATCCAGTCCCAAACAGATGCCTTCTCCTTACCTAGATGCAAATGCCCAAAAGAAGGTTAAAAAAACAAAAGTTTTCAGCGTGGCTTAAGTAGTCACCGAATTCTTGCATGCACATCATTATTTTCTTAGCCACAGCTGAACCACAACATTAACTGTTCATGTCTCTACCTGGTTATTCATGACAACGTGCAACTAAGTATTAGATTTTGCTCACTGCCTACTTTCATTTTTGTACTCTACTCCCACCAATTTAACAACGATGAGTTAGTTAAACAAGACAGAGCAGGCTGAGCTGGACACAAAACAGCAATCTACAACCCTCTGAAACCATAACAGAAGAAAATGTCTAAACTAGACAAAAGTGAGTGTCATTACAACAACCTAAAAAGCTATTTTAGTTCTTTGAGTTAGATTGTGGTTCTTAAAGCATAGAAATTTGTCTAACAAATATGAAATACATACCACCTCTCAAATGACTAGCAAACTGGGGCCTACTAAGTAGAGCTAATGCTCAAGAGCTGAAGTCACCAGAGTCCCAAATTAAATTCTTGAAAGAGTGGCATCCATTGCAAAGGCGGGTGTACAATGTAAATTACTTTAAACCACCGTTTTATCTAAGAGCCTACTGACAAAGAAGCTTGTTAACTCCAGTGCTTCCAAGCTTTAAAGAACTTTTATATCAAACTGAGATATTTTAAGTCAGCTGAGCACTGGGGTTTTTTTTGGGAAAAGGTTGCAGTTTGTTGGTTTTTAATCAGTCTACCATTGATTTTTTTATGCAAGTATTTAATATGTTTATTATTCTTTAAAGGTAAATCTACTTATATTCACAATATACTTGCTTAAGAGTAACAAGCACTTTATTTTGGAAGGATGACCAGTATCAACTGCACAGATTAGAAGACGACGCTCAACCCTATTACACACTGTCTTGGTCGTCTCTTACAGTAAAATCCACTTGCAGCCAAACTGACTACATACAGCATGCAAGAACTAGTGAGAGTACTGCACTGGAAGTTTTCTGTGATGTCTTGCATTATAAATCTGAATCCCTGTCAGTGTTTAAACCTATGAAATGCAGAGGGAATTTAAATAATGATTCTGTTAGGTGAGCAGGTGGTTGTTCAACTTGCTGAATGTTCATCCTGCTGTTAACAGCTTACACATTTATACTACAGTACATGAAACACTAAAGCACTAGAAAGAATATAAGGTGTTAACAACCGCTACAAAATATTTCTGTAAGGGTACATTTCCTCCATTTCCCATCAACATAAATTCTGACAACAAAACCCAATATTAATCCATGCATTCATTCATCTTTAGCATCTG
This sequence comes from Coracias cyanogaster, assembly GCA_033124195.1. NCBI lineage: Eukaryota > Metazoa > Chordata > Aves > Coraciiformes > Coraciidae > Coracias > Coracias cyanogaster. The sequence goes on along the minus strand of JAVSBS010004202.1, from coordinate 13,491 downwards.
CTTTTAATTTACACATTAATAGAAGACTACATTTCATTATTAAGTTTTTCTAATGAGTGATTGAGTCAATATTTCTGCCCCTTTGGTAATGTCAATTCATTAGTTCTCTGAAGCTGATTAAGCTTATTCAGATATTTCAAAAGGAGATCATATTCTATTTAAACAAATAGACAATACAGAACATACTGCTTCACAGAGACTTTGTGGCACATCTGCATCTCCTTAATTGGAATCACTTCTTCATTAGCAGCATAGCCTTCGGTTCCCATCTGAACAGCTGAGCTGAGTTTAATCCACCAGTAATCTCACCATACTGGTGGGTTCTCAAGCACACTCATGTAACCAAAGACCGTTTAACTGGGAAAACCACACAATGCCCATGGCAACGCAACGGTCCATATACTGTCGTCCAAAATAATATTTTCTACCCCTTAGTGAAATAAACGCTACACTGAGGACTATAGGTGCAAATTCTCCACAGTTATAAAGTTTTGGTAATACGAAGCAGCAAATAAATTTGCAAGTTTCAAACACGCAGGTTCGTATTTAGTAACAGTGTAAACATCAGGGTGGCACTAATGCATTTTCCATCCAAATCTGAATTAGCAAAACTATCACAAAGAGTGGAGAAACCCCCCTTGACAGCAGCATTCTTTACTAGGGCTCAACTGGTACTCTCAAAAAATAACGCAGGCATGTTTTGCAGCCAGAAAGCCTTTACACTTCAGGGCATGCAGAACTGTGCTGACAGATATGTTCCACTGACTAAGGAAATTTTTAGGCTGTGCCTAAATTCCTCTGCAGTTCTGGGTTAGGAAAGAAGTTTAAATAGAAATTCATGATGGAAGGGATTGAGCACCTGATCCCTTTGGAAATAATTTGCAGCAGTTAGATATACTGTCCATTTTCCCCTGCCGAGCCCTGGCAGCAAAACTATCAGGGGAGCACTCCATAATCCCTTCCACTGCCCAGACAACTGGGTTTGGTCAGGTCCTCTTTATGCGCTGACTTTTCACTGACGCACACTAGGGAACACGTAACAAGTTCCGCCTCTAAGGCTGGCATGGAAAACAGGAATTGCAGTATCTTAATCATGATGGATAAATTCTGGGGCATGGGAACCAACAAAACTTTCTCACTATGCTGTGTTAAAAGAGCAGGAACGACTGCTGGCAAACAGCACTCTCTTTTTCCTTTTATCACAAGATTTGCTATCAGTAACCTCCAAGAGAAAGTAATTGGGTGCGCACTGCATTGAACTTGTGAATATATAGATACTACAGACTATTAGACTGTGACTATTCATTCATCTCTTCACAGAAAATTTTTCACCTGGCATTCTATATTCAGGATATCTGAGGGCTTGGTTTTGGTTTTTCTTCTGTTGGGTTGTTTTTTTAAGGAATTGTCATAGATATCAAAATGAAAGTTAAGCTAACCAAATTATTAGTGTTGTCAAGCAAATAGTGAGTGTAAAAAATGGACAATGCTATTTTAATAGCTTGGAAACCCAGGAAATATACGAAAGGCAGTTTAGGCAAACAACAGCCTCGGTAGCTGCATAAAGGGAGTGAAACAGCTGACAAAAACATATCACCTTTGTACCTTCAAATAATTTGTTTTGACAGTGCCACAGCAGAACATGTACATTAATGATTTCTCACTTTAGCAGCTTCACTGGTGGAGAATCAAGATTTAATTTCCTAACTAAAGAAAACCACATGCGTGTTTTACCACTTCCTGCCTTTTGGAAAAGCGCGAGTCTACCTACCATTGCCAGCTTATGAACCAACTTCACTGCTTCCTTTGGAAGATGACAGGAATCCACTAATGATGTTAACGACTACAAAGTTTTAAAAACTGAGACAATTAGCTCTTTCAGTCTCTAAACAGGTAATCAGTTGTGATCAACTTTTCTCAATTTGCTAACAATCAGTAAGTCTTAACTAAACATTTAAAAGCATAAGGACTTCATTTAAAAGTTTAAGTAGAATCAGTATAAAACTTAAATGACACCATCTGTTCTTAGCAGACCACATTCCTTCAGTGTTGTAAGTAGAACGGGGCTGTATAGCTCATCAAAAATTAGAAAACAGCATACTAAAATTAAGAAAATATCTTCAAATTCAACTCCAGAAATATTGAGGCACCTTCCTAGTTATTATCTACCACCAAAGGGCAATGTGTTTATTCATTTAGTTCCTGTTGCATATGCCACTGAAAGCCATAGAAAAAAACCCACTAGGATTATGGAGTAAGAAAAATTACTATAAATAATTATGTACAGTAATAAGAAATCATGGTTTAACTTCAACTTGTTCTGTAAAAACAGAAAAGGTGTACAAGGATATAAATTTATGCAAGTATAGACAATGTTTTAATATGCTGGTATGGTTTTCTAATAAGCTACAGTGAAAAGAAAAACAAAACTACGTATTACTCTAAAATCTAACAACTCAGTAAGTTACACATGATTTATTGAGGTTTCATTAAAAAATTACCTGCATTTAAAAAAAAAATCCTGCACAGGTTTCAAGATGACATTATCCTTCGTGTCGATGTGAAAAGGGGTAAAGGAGTTAAGCTTTTCACAAAATGGAGACGCATTACAGCATCAACCGTAGAAAGATGGATATGCTAAAACTGAAAGTTGTGATGTTTGTACTACAACTGCAACACGAACAACATGTGCTGTATCCTGTAACATTACAATTTGATGTTTTGAAAAATAGTCCCGTATAGACCATAGTGAAAATAAACTGCAGCATATGCCCCACACTAAGCAGTCAAGAACTCGCATGTCTCCTCTATTGTGGCGAAAACCCACGTGCACACACCACAAACCATTCTGTTTCTACTCATTAAGATTTTACTTTAATGAATATGGAAGTTCAAGTTCTAATACCAGCTATACCGTGGTTGTTTGTCACACTAGTCAGACTAACTCTTCCATTATCCAGACCGCTTGCAGTAGAACACTTGAATTCCTTTTCCCTCTGGTATTTATTTTCTTTTTTACCAACTTGATTGCAGCATGGTTTTAGGGGGGAAAAAAAAGAACCATTCTTTGCTGCAAGTTTGTTAGAAAGACTGCCAATCAGAGAACCTAAACCACTCATCCTTTACCTGAAATATCACACTACATGCTTGAACTCAAGGGAGAATTTGCAGCTGATGATAGCAAGCAATGTCTTTCCCAAAGATACAAACCCCTGTCCTGTTCTTTCAGTGTTTTAGTACGAGTTTCTGAACAGAGTAAACCACATAAATCAAGCTTTAGAAGGCTGAGGTGAGAGGGGTGAAGATTGCAACACTCCCGCTGGAGCACCGAAACATTCCAGGGTAGGATAGGGTGACAGCAGGGGCAACGGGCTGCAGGTGTGCTCGAATTCTAGCAGCTCAGGAGACAAGTCACTTTATAAACCTTTGCTCTCACACTGTCATCTGTAAAATTTATACAAAAGCCTAAGTGATTTTTCAGTACAGCATTAGGATACACACTACATCCCCGTTACAGCAACTGTTATTTCTGCATAATGAGAAAATGATCTGAAGACATATTTGCAACCTTGAAGCAGCTGGGTTTAGATTTATGAACCTATCTTACGCCACTCCAAGGCACTATTGCATTCATATGTACAAAGCTTTCAAAAGCTTTGAGACTTTCCAAGTCTCAAATAAATGAAAAGTACAAAATTTCATACTATAAATGTGTATTTAGCATTACAGTTTTGATATCAACTCATCCAAAGCACAGTTTGCAATAGTTGGGGTTTTTCCAAGCCAAGCCTTTTGAGTTTTCACCATGTCCCCTTGCTGGAAAACCTCCCATACCAAGATAGACTTGAGTCTATTTTAAATCACTGTTACATCTACTATCATAAAGAACTACAGACTTCAAACATGTCAACACCAGCACTCAATATCCACCCAATAACACCACCTTTAGGCACATCAGGAAAGCTGGAACAGGGAGTGTTACTAACCTCAAGTAACCAGCAGAAAATTTCCATCCATATAGATGTTGAAACTACAAAATCTCAGGAGGAAATGATTCTCAGAAAATCTGCAGACTACACAAACTTAGTACCAACGTGTTCAAGGGCCCAGATCTCAACCCCCGGGTAGCAAGTCTGCACATGCACATATACACACAGAGAATGAACAGAAGCAGACAGGTAGGGAAGCTTCAGGAACATCTCTCCCATGACTAAGATTACATCCTTTTTCCTGCTCTCACAACTTACCTATGAAGCATCAGTTTCCTCCCCATATCAATAAAAACCTTCCTTGCAACCCCAGACTTGTCTTTTCCACCGGACAGAAAATGAGATCTTGCTCAGCTACCATGTTTCTATTACAAACATGATAGGCTATTTTTGAACTCTTAGTAACAATCACACCAAGGAAAAAAACATTAGCAGCTCCACTTCCGAAATACTTTGGATTTATCTATGGTCCATTATACAAAAATGCAGCCATTCAATCTCTGCCTCGGTTTGCCATCCTGTGCCATACCTGTACCTTTGGGAGCCAAGAGACTGATGTTTAATTCTTCTAAGTATTTTTGTTTCTTGGTTTTCATTCCGCTAAATCTGAAGATACCAACTGCTATAGAAGAGTATTATATTCTCATTCAGAAGTGGACAAGAACAAATTTCATACTCATTACATCGTTTTCAATGCTGGAACACTTATGTTCTTTATACATAATGTTATTGATTTTCACTTTTGTTTCATAGAGAGAAAGACATTTAAGTTACTGTCACTTCATTTGTAAAAAGGCTATGAATGAGACAAGTGAGATACACTGTCTGGAAACCGCTAATCTAAAAATCAAAATATGCTGAAATACCTGAATGCAATTATTTAGCTATGATTGTAATTAGCTGCTTCTAAATCATAGTAATGAGCTAATGGAATAGTACTCATGCAGAGGAAGTCAATACAAATCCATTGCAAAGCTAATTAAAAGACAGTCTTTAAGAAGAGTCATGGGTTTTTTTCTCTAGTAGGTCACACAAACCAGTGACCTGGCACTTGGAAAATTTCTGTAGCAAGGCTGGGAAGCACTGTTCCCCTTGTGCCTGTAAAACCACTGTAAATTTTGCTTAAGGGAACCTTCTACTTCAACAAGAGACAGGAAAAGGTTTTGTTCTGTTTTATGCATGAATAGAATAAAAATAGGAGACCTGTAATCAAGAGTATATGAAGACACACACTGCCATCACGCTTACTTGCTGAACATCTCTGCTGCACTGGAAATGAGGATAAATGCCGAACAATTGGGTTAGAAGTTGGCCCTTTCACCATTACTTCAGTGCTGCTACTCCACTAGCCCCACTGGCCATTTCTATCACTTAGCCAGCGAGAAGGAAACCTTCAAGACAGAAAACAACATAGTGGTTTACAATTTAACAATATTAATGAATTCTTTTAGTAATTATTCGTAATTGACCTGACAGATACAGATTTATGGAAGATTAACAAGAAAAGTAGAAGCAAATACCTGAGAAAAATTGCATTGCTATTTTGGGTTAGTGGGAAAAGATTTTAAAAAAATTTAAAAAGAAAAAAGATGCCTAGAAGGAAAACATACCTCCAAACACACTAGTTACAGCAAGGAGCAGAATGATGAATGGGTAGGCTGTGCTGAAAGGGCACATGACAGGAGGATATTGTTCTCACCTGTGGACCTCTCCTTCACTCAGACTTTAATGAATCATAGTCCTTTCAGTTCACTTACAAGTCTCAGCTCTTTACTCTCTGGACAAGCCTTGAACATTTCAGTTCCCAGCATTGTAGAACTACTACCGACTGAACAATTTATTACTCAATCCAGTTGACAGCGTGCTAGAAACTGTAGAGATTTACTCTGTCTTTCTATAAACTCCCAACAACATCTCATTTTTACTCAGGAAATATTCATCACTTTCGAAAATGTCCCCCCCCCGCTCCTTTAGCTGCAACATGGCCAAGGAATCAAAGAATAAAACTGTGCTATACATATAAAAACACATACATACTGAAAGGTTTTATTTAAAGCTTTTATTATAACTGTAGTCATAGTATTAAAACCAAGTTCAGTATACCAGCACTAATGCAAAAATTCAATTTCAGGGCACAATAAACACTATATATGCTGCTTCTTCGAACTGAATTTAACAGACATTTTGCTGCTTCTACCAAAGTCATAACATCTAATAAGGTTTTTTTAATGTTTTGTCGTTCCATAGCGACTGTCACATAACCCTACAAACTGCACGTAGGTGTTGAACCACCCTCAAAGGTTAAATACAGTAAAGGCTGTAAAACAAAAGTTGATTTAAGCTTTTCCTAAGTTTAACTACTGCATCTTCGATGCAACAAAAGCATCTACTTTTTATTTCAAAAAACTATGCAGCAGTGTACAGCCAATTCTGTGAGATTCACAGAAGTAAATCCATCCTTCCAGGTATTTCCCTATATTCCACTAGAAAAGCTGCAGCTTTGCAGCTACTTGCAATGTTTCACACCCAGTATTTGTTGCCAGAAGTCACAATTCTTATTATACCAACAGTAGAGGTTCCAACTAATATTGAGCCAAAGAGATGCTCTACACTGAAGTATTCAATAGAAGAATAGTAAATAATGACGTAACAGCAAATATTTGTGACAAATTTTTTGCCTATGACCACACAGCTAAATAGCAGAAAAATCTATAAACAAATGTTTTCTGAATCCCAGTACAGTGTCTTGTATTGACTCAAGTTGCTTCCTACTTTGTATTTTAAGACTCGTGACTCTTAATACCTCTTACATTGATAGTGGAAGGTGTAGGTACACCAGGTAGAAGCCAGGCTTTTTCAATAATAAAATCCTGCTTTTAGAAAGTTAGAACTTCATAAAACCTAAAAGGTTACGTTCAGGCTCCAGAAATTAAGCTTTACAAAAAAAAAAAAATCCAGAGAAAAACATTTAATTTTGAGAACTGACATAGTACCTGCAATTACGATGCAGGTGCTAATGTGCAACTTTAAGTGATTCTTTTGAATTTAGTTTTAACTTTTTGAACACAAAATAGAGATCATTCTAAATCACCAAATGAGTCATCTTTTCTCCCATCTGGAAACAACACAGTGATTTAATTAAAGGGGGGGTGGGGGGGGAGAATTCTTCAACCATTATACTCAAGAGTTTTATGGCTTTATATTTTTAAGCTAAATGCATTTGTTTTATTCTAACTGAAGCTTTTAGGGGCAATCAAAAAAAAGCATGTTAAAATGTTAAAATACTTGCACTGCCTATGTTAAGTACATTTTTTAAATCCTTCTGCATACAATGATACTTAGTTACAGTATAAGCTGTGCTTTGCCATAGCCGTGCTAGTCAATTCCTTACACAAAGGCCTTTACTTCAATGCTTACAACTCATCTAATAGCAAAAAACTTCTTGTCTAGCATCAATAAATCCTCTGGTGGACAACCTGTATATAGTAACTTCAAATATGCAGACTGCTCATACAAAATATATTCATATAGTACAGATTCTCAGGACATAATGATCAATATTAGATATTTTTAGTAACTATTTTTTCTAAAACACTGTAGTACTTTGTTCCCCAAAGGCCCAGACCCAACATGGGCAGAAATGCCACTGGCCTTACATCTGACAACATACACACTGGGCAAAAAAATCCTAGAGAGCAAAGGCAAGGGAAAGAAAAAAAAAGCTTTGGCTAAATGAATGTGGGAAGAGAAGGAATACATGTGATGGTGTACTTTTCACCCCAAAGGCTTCGCCACCAGTGATGCTTGTACTACAATCAGCGCCTGATTTCCTATCAGTCATCCTTTAAATCACAGTTTACTTTCTCTTGAACATAAATTCATAAAACCTGATTTGAAAAAATGAATTTGGGGAAAACGCACTGATTCTTATGGACCGAAACAAACTGATGGATTTTTACTTCTAATCATGCTAAATATTTGCCCATCACCAAAATAATGTCGCTCAAAGGCTTTATACGTCTGTTCACACATGAAATGTGTAACGTATTTTTATGCTGGTACTGACCCCTTAAATCAACAATGTGAATTTAAGTCAATTGGAATCACTGCTTTGTCTGACACTTCCAGCATCTGGAATAGCTTTAGCGATTGAAAAGTAAACCACAGGACAAAAACTATCAGAAACAAGACCATGCTTGAGATTAATACCTCGCTTAAACACATTTAAAGGCAGGATCAGGTATCAGATTTTATCTTAACTGAGATCTATCTCCCTTTCTATTTCCATCATACTTTTCACTGCTTATAGGACTACTTCAGTTCAAAATCGGGCAGTCTGATAACTGCAAGGCAGTGTTTTAAATCTGTCTTACATAATTAAATCCCAAAAGCTGAAATGGAATTACATATACCGTTTTCACATGTCCTAGAATTTCTTAGCACTCTTATGCACCAGAAGAAAACGTCGTCAGGATATCAATCACTTTTAGCTTCTAGTTCCATTGAAAAAAATCATTAAAGGATGAGGAAGCTCAAAATTATTGCATTCTTAATTAACTGTACTATAGGAGAAGTCATATATCTGAAGTCAAGTTTCCTATTCCCATTCACAAGACGTACTTCTGCAATTACAAAACCTCCAAAGACTACAGAATTTAAAAAAATGATATTTTCAAAATATTCATGTCATCTCTGAAATAAAACTCATGAGATAATCTTTTCACCCACAACAGTTTGTGAAAAGCTCCTAAACACAGCAGAGCTTTTCCACATTCTGAACTACCAGCACCTCAATCCCATAAACTGACTCAATGCTCTCAGCAGCCTCTGTCTTCTACAGTCTTGAGTTTCAACATCATTCAAATTGGCATGTTCGGTAGTCAAATTACTATCAGCGGTAAAGCTAATGAAGCTATCAATACAAGCAATCCAAAACAAGCTTTGTGAACAGGCAGGAATTTACCCATGCGTGACTTATTTTTTCTAATACAAAGTAATTTCAGAGCCTTCAAGCAGTTTCAGAGATTTAATCACTGAAACAACTGACTGCATGTTTATTTCAGAAGGGTATTATTTAGGAGAAAAAAAAGTTATATCTGTCTATCAATCTGGTATTCCAAATTAATTTTTTTTTGATAACTGCCTCAAAAGTAATTATATATGCTTTCCTAGCCTAATTTGGAAACACTTCCTTATACTCAACCTCATAAAACTCTTTCCATGTTACTAAACCTGAATAACTGCTCTGTTCTGAAACCAGGGAGTTACAGCTCACTACAAAGCATTTAAGCAACTGAGCGGTATGAACTCAAAATATCTGACCTTTGTATTTTCTTAACTTGAATAATTAGTGCTTTTCCTTTGGACCTATACATGTTATATAGTGTGTTTAAAAGGACAATGTTTTGGTCTACTTAATCAAAAGGTGAGTAGCTACTTACCTGTCATTGTGATCTTTCCTATTTCCACCAAGTGAAAAACATGGATGGATAATTCTGCAGGATATGACCACCCCCAGCATGTGCTAATGAAGGATCATTTCTTCTGCCATCCTCAAACAGTAAGTGTATGACAAAGAGCTACCTCCTTTTGTTTATTTACTTGTGATGTTTTTGTTGCAGTGGGGAGGAGAGAATCAGGCCTGGCCAACAAAAACCATGATCTTTTGTGTATCTTGTCATGGCTGCCACATTCTGGTTCAGCTGGAACATTCTATGGAAAGCGCTGAGCCTTCTACAGACAAAGACAGGTTCAGCAAAAAGGCCCAAATCTGGAGATTAAAATAATTAAAAGAACCCTGAAAAGACCATCTAAATCCTTTCTGAGAATCCTAATGCAAAGAGCAAACTGAAAATTACTATTATACTTCATGAAGAGGAGGAAATTTTCTGAAAGACAAGAACAAGTTGCACGACAGTTGTGGAAAGGCAGGAGTTCTCCAACAGAACCACTGTAGAGGAGGATCTGCTCAGCTGGGATTAAGTAGTGACAGGAAGAAAACACCTTGATCTCAAAGTGAAATGGAGCTCTGGAAATAAGGTTGCAGGGTACGCTACTGGTTATGTCAGTGAATCTTAGTGTGACCTTGACAACATCTCAGGCCACTCAGACCTCCTGAGCACCTGGCATGACCACTATCATAACAAGTAGAGGAGCACATAGTGCATCTGAAACCAGGACCACGATTTCTTCAGTTCTGTGAACTGAAGGACATACATTCATCTCAATATTTTCTACCTTTAATTCATTTTTGGAAATACCACTACAGTAAAGAATAATTCATTATCTTGTCTACTACAATTACTTAGATGCCTCAATTTCTGTAAGAAATCATTTTTTCCTACTAAAAACATTCCTCAGTTATGAAAAAGGAACCATGCATTAAAACAACAGAAAAAATCTGCATTCAATAGTGAACTTGGAAAATATTGATACGCTTAGCCTCAGACAGAGGCTTATGTTACGGTGAAGCATGATGATGTAAATGCACATGCACACAGAATTTCATACCACCCTTGCTCATTCATCACAGCTCACAAAAGTTTTCACGTTTGTGTAGCAGCAGTGAGGGTACAGCACTCCGGCGCCTTACACAGCACTGCAGCATCCCAGGCATGTACAAAAGAAAGCAGGGATACCTGCAGGAGTTGGTACCAGCCTCACTACTGGAAAAAAGTGCAGAGTTTTACAGGCTGCAAGAGCTAGTTATGTACAGGCTGCACATTGTAAATTCTTTTACTGTTATGGAAATTCCTAATGCTGTGTGGCCTTGAAAACCAATATGATCCCTTTTCAAAGGCCTTTCTTTAGAGTTTCCAGCTCTGCCTTTTTCCTACCATCTTTCCCAGCTTTTCTGAGCTCATCCTTGCAGAGCTGCAGGACTCAAGGATCAAGTGTGGGGCAAAAGGAAGGAGTTCTTCCAGAGCAATGCATTCCATACATTTTACTTGGGTAAGGGCACTGTAAGTTTGCATTTGGGTTTAATGTCCTTCCGCTTCATTTAAAATATCAATTCTTAATTATGTTCCTGCAGAAAACTTGCCATGTTACATTGTCAATCCCCTCAACTCCCATTTCTCCTGAGCACCAAAGGGAAAAACTAACTGGCTGGTTTCAGTCGCAGCTTTAATGTTTTGTGAATTCCTTCAGCTGTGTAATGCAAACCTAATATTTTATAAATAGCTTGGGAAACGGTTCTCAAGTAGTAAAATTCACTGAGTGAAATTTAGCTCTATTTATTCCCTCCCACCACCATTTCCTTCTTGTTCTCTCCCTTAGGAAGGTGATCAGTCATTCAAAAGACCTGTTGTTCCATTATCTTCAGACACCTTGCTTGTGGCACCAGAGGCGATTTCAAACTACTTTAACCAACAAAGCCCAAGAATCGACTAGATAGATTAGACATGGCCTCAGAAAGAGGCACTACTTGTGTCTTACAAAACCTGCGCCTCATTTCAAGCTGTTAAACAGCCAATATTTTAAAAGCTTAGAAGATGCTTCACTAAATGTCTGCGTTCCAATTCACTTCTTGTCTTCTAAGACAATCTTCTCATGCCTAAAGCCAGGCAGAGGATAGTCTGTTAGTTACTCTGATGACTTGATAACAGACTGTGAAAATGTTAGGGTTTAGACGGTTAGTGATTAATTTGGGGGCTTCTGATCCTTGGTAAGTAACAGCATCTCTGTCCTCCATAGAGGAGAAGAAAGTTATGTTACAGTAACAAGCTGTCTCTGAAGAATTACAAAGGAATTGTAACAGAAATCCCATACTGGCCAAACAGAAATCTGAAGAACTCCAAACCTTCATCTGAGTACCCATCCCCATCTCAATAGAATAAAAACCTATTACAAAACCTCTAAAAAGTTGAAACATCCAAGATGTCACTGCTCTATTAAATGGGTGCTCTCACTTAAATCTTTGAACGTGCTAATTTTAAATTGAGTCTGCTGATTTTGTCCTACTGATATTTTCAAATGCCATGAATGACACCTCTGCAGTGTCCATAATTTGACCCATACACTGAGACATACCAAAATCTAACGATGCATTTCTTTTCAGGTTAATTACTGTTTGCCAGTAAATTGGTTTTTAGCTGAAAAAGTGCTTAGAGATTAAGAAGTCTTCAGGCATTAGAAGGTCACATCTTGCCTTGAGGTTAAAAAGGAAGACAAGGAAGAAAAAAAAAACACTCTCAGTTGGGCCATGAAATTCTCTCATTCCACCCCAGGTACTTATCAATTACCCATACCACGGAGTAAGGAAAAAAAGGTATTTTCAGGTGAATCAACCCTTTAAATGAAGCATGCCAAAGATGCAGTATGGCAAACCGGCCCTACTGTACTCCTTTTCTGAGCACAGGACATTTCATACGGTACGATCTTGAGCCTGTTACTGCCACTTTCACCTGCCTGATGCTGCCTGTCTGCTTGCTTCTCAGAGGAATAATATTAAGGCTATCTGTAGCCACCACCACCCACTTGCTTATTTTCTGAAACAAAAAAAGCTCAAGCTCCCTGTCAACTTGCTAACTGCCAGAGGGCAATGACAGCCATCGGTTTTACACTCAAACCACAAAGAATTTCAGGCCACATTCAAACAACAAAAGGTCAGCCAGGTGGTGTCCCATATAAGAAAACAATTTTTGGTTCTGAACTTTACCTTCTGCTCTCAAGTCCTTCCCAGGAATATTGTTTCTTTTCGATTAAGAAAAAAACAACCCCAACAATAGAAGGCAACAGAGAAAAGAACACAAGCCAATAGAGCTGTGTTAAAACAAGGAGATTATTCTTATCTCTACACAGTAAATGTGAGCCAGGAAACTACAAATTCTTAATAAAATTTTACTGTATACTCTCAAATTCCTTAATGTCAGCAGGAAGCATGTGCAGAACCACACAGAGATCTCTTTCTACAATGTATTTCTCATAGAGATAAAAAAATTTCTGACAGATCTATTTATTATTTGGAGAATTATTTTCCTGATATTGAATAAGAGAACTTGGGTATAACCTCAAACTTCACAACAGTGAACAAAAATTTTCATTTTTGATCCAAAAATAATTTATAGTGCATTTGTACTGAGCAGAGTGGCCTTCAGTACTGGTATTTGCAGTTAAGAGTGGTTACAAAGTGTGTGTACACACGCATGTGCCTGTGTGTATGTAAGTACATGCACAGTGTACATGTGTGTTTCAAAGGGTACTTCACAGAGAATCACTTCTAGGCAATTCTCTGTTACCATGATAGTATTAGAGAAATATTAAAGGCAATGAGTTTTGGATGGTAGATCATCTACTGGAACAGAGATCATGATGTGTCCTGGTTTGAGTTAGGACCGAACCAGTTCTGTTCAATGATTTCACTTTTCATCTGAGTCTCTGCTAACTGCACTTTCTGAAGCTCACAGCATGTTTTTGCAGACGGCGTCTGCTTCTAGCAGTGATAACACTTGATGTTTAGAGTTACTCCCAAGGGTTGGTGTGCAGACCAAGGTCACTGCTA